>MU271848.1:0-19696 GCA_021432655.1 Atractiella rhizophila
AGCCGTCCTCGTGCAGCTGGATCTCAGAGGCAAATCCATCACACAGAAGCTGATGGCTCGAAGGTAGCAACCTCTGCCTCGCAAGTCAATCTACCGCTCGAGTTGTGAGCAGAGTCTGATGGAAAGCCCTCATATGCTCGTCAGCACATCCTCTGCGCGGTTACGTCTTGACAAACCAAGATATGACAAAGGCAGACGAGTATGAAAAGAGTATCCTGACCCCAAAGAAGACTTTGAGGATCAAGACGCCCTTGTGGTGCTCAAAACTGTGAAGACATGATACGACCCACATCGATGCAAACCTCAAGCTCATAATCAATCCCTTGAACTTTGATGCAAGACTAGACATGTACACATGAAAGGCGGCCCTCAGAACACCTCTGAGACGTTATGAGGCGGCCCTCGCCCCAAAGAAAGTCGAAGGAATCAATAGAACTCAGCCTCTCATGGTGCAATGACAATACTGAGATGAATCGAATGAATCACATTTATTTCTTAGCCTCCAACTCTATGAACTGACCCCAAGGTACCTTGTGGGGCAATACAGAGTGCCTTTTGCAAAGATCAATAGCCTCCTTCTCCAGATCATGATCTGCAGAATCATCATACTGCCATCCCTCCTTCTCCCTCCTCCTGATGATCGCTCGAAACTGTCTAGGCGATAAACGACAGTATATCTCTATAAACATGGATTAGGCGAAAATATGAAAGGAAATATGATAGAGAACGAACCTATTGGGACCACAGCAGTCAAGAAAAAGTTCTTGGACCATGCCCACACCATGGGATCGCCATAAGTGGTCCTAAGACTGCCCCTGGTGCCTTGACGTTGATACCAGGCTACATGATAGGGTTCATAGCGCCTCCTACATCCAAAAATGAGTAAAATGGCGCTAATGTGAGACAGGAATGGAGAGAACTCACCTCTTCTCCCCTGGATGAAGCAGAACGGGGAACTGTCCATCCATAAAGCGCACTGCAGAATTGACGATATATGAATTCATGAGGGTGGAGAATTCATCACTGATGGGATCATAAGAGAGAACCAAGGGGACGTTCTCATTCTCTCCCATGACCCAACGCTTCACTGTGATGAAACCACAAAGATCAGAAAAAGATAAGAAGGTACACAAGCACAGAACATACCTGCTTTTGGAAAAACATTGTGACAGAGATCATTGCCATTGAAACCGATCTTAAAAGCTTCCAAGCCATAACAATCCATGAGATCTAAAAGGATAACCAGTACTTAACAGAAGAAAGGTGTAAAGATTTGAAAAGAACACCCACCTTTCATTGATACCTTTCCCATGACCAGAGGATCCAAAGAAATAGAGTATTTCTCTCTAACAGCATCAAACAAGGTATGAAGGGACGTCACATTGCTTCCAGACATGATGGAAAGTCTGCAGATTGATGGAGAAAGGCCACACAGAGCCAGAGCAGTTTATATACCCTTCTCCCCCTGCCATATGGGGCCATCGCTTATGCAGCTTAGTAAAAGCTCCTCACAGCCTTTCAGACTGAATTTTCGACCACAAATCAATGCAGTGGAGCAGTGTGTACGCCCCACAAAGCAGGAGCTCCACCTATTAGCCTAATGATCAATTAAAACCATCACACCATCCACTCAAAGACCAAGAGCCCCGCTGATGAAATGATGCAAAAAATAGGGATCCCACAGCACTGTACCATCGAAAATGGGCGGAATAGACGGCCTCAGGACTCTCCATGACGCTTACAAATGCAGGAGCTCCACCTGTTAGCCTAATGATCAATTAAAACCATCGCACCATCCACTCAAAGACCAGGAGCCCCGCTGATAAAATGATGCAAAAAATAGTGATCTCACAGCACTTTGCCATCGAAAAGGAATGGAATAGACGCCTCAGGACTCTCCATGACCGCCCTGAATCATCCAGAGCATCCCCATTTAGCACAAGAAGCATATGATGCATTGCCGCTTCATCTTGAGGAACAGGGAAACGCAGGAGAGACAGCCCATAGAGGGGGTGTCAGGACCCTTTGAGCGACCAAAAAGGCGCCACAAAGACCACATTCCACCCTATTTCCTTCCACATAAGGACTCAACACTGCAATGAATAAAGAAAACACAAAGAACCTCAGCCTACGCTGAAGCGCAGATAACAACTCTGCATGATGCGATGGGCAATCCCCATCAATTCCTTCACTTATAAACCACCCAGAGCGCTTCCCAAAGAGCCCTCACCATCACCAGAACTGAAGAAGCCTTAGCGAAACAGGATCTAGCCAGTCTTGTCTTCTGGTGAAACCCCTCATCTCACACCCCACTATCGCTCCTCCTCCTCTTGCTCCTAGTTATTTACTATTGGAAGTGAACATATCAAGAAGGGAGAAGCTACACTGTGAGTGTTTCGTCTTTGGTTCGCTTTGGAGTCCCATTTTGTTGGACTCTGATGGTTCTGCCCTCTCCTGTTGATGTTGGTCCCACCTTCATCCCTAACCCTAACCGACACTGGTGCAGAGGGGGTGTGGAAAGTACAATTTCGCTCAAAACGTCCCCAGTCGATAGGTTATCGACACTGGTGTAAAGGGGGTGTGGAAAGTGCAATTTCGCTCCAAACATTCTAATCTCTTGCTCATCACCAAAGGTGGCTAATGAGGACGTGGCGACAAAGTTCATATAAACATGCAATTACCATATGACTGAAATATCACTCCCACAGAGGCGCTATACCTCCATATGCTTCACCTGAAAAAATGCTCCTGCAAACCACCCTCATCATTACATGTTTTACAATCTCGCGCACACTTATGTTAAAATTACTAACAGATGTGAAAATTACAAGTGGTTCAGAATAGCATAACATGCGCCTGTCTTCCTGAAAGTTTCAGCAATGATCTTGCTCATTGGCACTAAAACCATTATTGATCATCTGTTTATCGTCATGTTTGACTATAATGATTCAAAACAAGCTCTTTAATATCTCACATTTGTTCAATCATTCTTAACCTGGTTTCATTTTAATGGTATTACCATTAAACGGCTACATCATCTTGATCATTTGTCATACATTCAAGTTTGTATTTCCCCCAAATTGATTCTACCCAATTCAGCCCCTCGCTTGCAAAAGTATACATCCAATGCATGCACTACTTTCAGCAGGGTATCAATCCATCCATGTTTGTAGCTAATGTTTAGTGGCTGCCTGGCCGCGTTTCATGAAACTTTGGTTCTCAGCCCCTCTACATGAGGTGTCGATAACCTATCGACATAGGACACTTTCAACAAAATTGCACCCCTGAGACCCCTCTATACCTGGTGCCGATAACCTATCGACATGGGACACTTTCAACAAAATTGCACCCCTCAGACCGCTCTATACCTGGTGTCGATAACCTATCGACATGGGCCACTTTCAACAAAATTGTACTCATATGACCCCTCTCTACCTGATGTCGATAACCTATCAATCTGGCGCGGTTTTGCCAAAATTGCACTTATCGACAATAACGTACAGCAAACACATTTCTAACTGTTATAAATTAATTTTGCAACTTTGAATGTACTTTGTTCAATTGGACATATATGCCAAATATGAACCAAAGCTCTCCAATGAAGCAAGGATTTCAATATATAAGTGTTTTAAGATGTCTTAGAGAGGACATTGCCTGTGCCTGCGAGTGTTTATACGTACATGACAATTTGACTGGATTGTTATTCCTCTCCATGGCAGGGTTCTACCCTGGTTGACTAAGAGACAACAGTTTTGTAATGATGCTGTTTTTATTTGGGCAGGGTCGCACCTTGGGTGCCTAGGAGGCAAGGATATAGCCAGGATCCTGTTCCTGGCAGAGGCAGTGTTGCAACCTGAGCGGCATGGAGGGGCAAAGATATAGCCAGGATCCTGTTTGTGACACACACAGGGTTGTACCCTAGGCGGCGAGGAAGCAAGGATGTAGGTGGGATCCTGTTCCTGATAGCATCAGGGTCGTACCCTGGGTGCCTAACAGGCAAGGATCTAGCCAGGATCTTGGTCCTGAAAGAGGCAGGGTTGTACCCTAGGCAGCGAGGAGGCAAGGATGTAGGCAGGATCATGTCCTGATACAGGCAGGGTTGTACCCTGGGCCGCGAGGAGGCAAGGATTCAGCCAGGATCCTGTTCCTGACATAGGCTGGGTTGTACCCTAGGCGGCGAGGAGGCAAAGATGTACACAGCATCCTGTTCCTGGCAGCATCAGGTTCATACCCTGGCTGCTTAAGAGGCAAGGATGTAGGCAGGATCATGTCCTGACATAGGCAGGGTTGTACCCTGGGCCGCGAGGAGGCAAGGATTCAGCCTGGATCTCATTCCTGAAAGAGGCAGGGTTGTACCCTAGGCAGTGAGGAGGCAAGGATGTAGGCAGGATCATGTCCTGACATAGGCAGGGTTGTACCCTGGGCCGCGAGGAGGCAAGGATTCAGCCGGGATCCAGTTCCTGACATAGGCAGGGTTGTACCCTAGGTGCCCAGGAGGCAAGGATTCAGCCTGGATCTCATTCCTGAAAGAGCCAGGGTTGAACCCTAAAGTACCCTTAGTAGCCTGGGAGTGTTTATACGTACATGACATTTTGACTGGATTGTTATTCCTATCTATGGAAGGGTTCTACCCTGGTTGACTAAGACCCAAGAGTTTTGTAATGATGCTCTTTTTATTGGGGCAGGGTCGCACCTTGGGTGCCTAGGAGGCAAGGATATAGCCAGGATCCTGTTCCTGGCAGAGGCAGGGTTGGAACCTGAGCGGCATGGAGGGCCAAGGATATAGCTAGGATCCTGTTTGTGACACAGGCAGGATTGTACCCTAGGCAGCGAGGAGGATGTTGGCAGAATCGTGTCCTGACACACATACGGTTGTACCCTAGGCGGCGAGGAGGCACAGATGTAGGCGGGATCCTGTTCCCGACAGCATCAGGGTGGTACCCTGGGTGCCTAAGAGGCAAGGATGTAGCCAGGATCTTGTTCCTGACAGAGGTAGGGTTGTACCCTGGGCAGCCAGGAGGCAAGGATTCAGCCTGGATCTCATTCCTGAAAGAGCCAGGGTTGAACCCTAAAGTACTGTTAGTAGCGAAGACGGTCTCGCTCCGCCAAAGTCCTGTTGGCATTTGTGAAACCAGGACTGCTGCAAACTCGCATTTGGATTCATATCACGAGTTTGCTCTCTCATGAGCTTGCAGTCTTACGAGTGTGCAGCCTCACAAGTTTGCTCTCTCGCATTTGCATTCTCGCTCGTTTGCTGTCTCGTGAGAGTGCTCTGTCACGTTTGCATTCTCGCTCGTTTGCCGTCTCATGAGAGTGCTCTCTCACGTTTACAGTCTCGTAAGTTTGTTGCAGTCTCGCAAGTTTGTCACAGTCTCGCGAGTTTGCATTCTCACCAGTTTGCTCTCTTGTGTTTGCTGTCTCACGAGTTTGTTGTCCCACGAGTTTGGTCTCTCGCGCATCTGCTCCCTCGCAACTACAGGGGCACTTCGCACGTTGCAACCCACCGCTGAACCAAACTTCACCTTTCACGACTGGAAGGCACTTCGCACGTTGCAGCCAGCCAGCGACCCGAAGTGCCGACTTCGCGACTGGTAGCGAACTTGGCGCCCTCGCGATGAACCTCGCATGTTTGAGCAAGTTTGCTTCGGGGCTGATCCCACCTCGCGAACCATTTTGGCCGTCGCGTCCGAGCTGACGGGACTCAACGGTGCGTTCCGTCCCGTCAGGTTAGTTCCGTCAGTGAGAGCCTCGCAACTGGGCTGACAGGACTCACCCTGGCCCTGACCCTAACTCTGTTCCCCAGCCAAATTTGACTGACGGAACAGTTCCGTCACGAAGGAATAGTAGTAGAGCCAGGGTTGAACCCTAAAGTACTGTTAGTAGGATCTGGAATAGTAGTAGTGATGGAATGGTTCTGTTGTGAAGCAATAGTAGTAGTAGACCTAAAGTAACTTTATAAGTCTGATGCATTGCTGTTTTTTACAGGATTTGGATGCAACCTCCAAACTCATTGATAGCCTTGCGGACATCTCCATCAACTTTCAAATTAGCAAAGGTGTAACCCCTCATTTTCCAAACACTCAATTTTTGGAAATCATCTGGCAAATTTGCTGCCTCTCTCGCGCCACGTTCTAGAGCTGCCCAATGCACATCGTCCTTGTTAATTTTAATGAACACAACTGAAGGCTCGCCATCTCTATTTAGGAACTTCCAAAGTGTTTTCAGTGCGAGAAGGCTAAGTGGTAGAGTTTCCGGCTCTTGATTCTTTTTGCCTTTCCAATTGTTCCTAACCCATTGCTCTGGCAATTTCGCGGTGCCTGGAAATGTTGAGTTCAAGTGCATCAAAGAATCGAAACTCACAATCAATGGCAATTTGGTTATTCGTCTCAATTTTCAGAGTTCCGCTGAAGCTAGGGAATCGGTCCAGGTGTTGTTCAAGCGCACGGATGAAGGACTACGACCTCCTGAGTTAGTCCTCTTTCACTGGCATAACTTACTTAACTTACAAACATAACACCACGATTGTTTCCTTGGTCATTAATACAGAGGTTTTGACCAATTTGCACATCTGGAAATCGCTCTTGGATATCCAAATCCCTTTCATCGGGGCCAATAAGTTGCTTTCCTCTTTGGCAAATAAGTCAAAGATCACTGCTCGAAGAGGGACAACTCACTCATTACTCAGAAACCGGACGCAGATTCCGTTCCTGCGGAAAGCATTCGAAGAGTTATTGTTCGCGTTGGAGGAGTGACACATCGCCTTGTGTACCACCCGCTATGCTGAGACTTTCGAACCGATCGATGAGCGTGTCGGCCATATTTGAAGCTTTGCGCGACACTCCAAAATAAGTCCCAGCAGCGAGCCGCCTGTTTTATACCCAGCACTGTGACACTTACGAGAGGCACGAACGATGACACCTACGAGGGGCACGAGGGATCAGCGCATGTCTAGCCCCCATTGATTTGCTTTGAAGGATGACTTCATAAAGTTGAGTTCAGCTGTCTCGGCACGACGCGTCCGACGCGTTTTCTGTTGAGTCTTTTCGATTCCGCATTTCCAGTGTCAGCGTATTTAATTGCGCGGAGAATGAAGGTCGTGATCCAGATCACACCGGGCATGGAGGTCTGCAATCAACAGTTAGGTCACTCGATGAGGTGAAGGTTAGGGAGAAGGAGAAGAGAAGAAAAACACGAACGCCCAGGCACCTGCGGGCGAGTGAGTACTTTGAATACGAGCGATCTGGGAGCTTTCGGTTTCAAGAGCTTAGGCACAAGCAAGCAAAGGAGCGGTTCTTGGAGAAGTGCCTGGTCGGTCACCGTATATCAGGAGAAGAGGAAAGGAGAGAGATGCTAGCGGACGGATGAACGTGATTTTATCAACCTCGACGTCGGAAGAAGAGAAGGAGCCGACAAAGAAACCAAGATGGCTTCAAGGAATGGATGGAGATCTCGGCTGAGGACCACGGCAAGATGTTGGAGTCGTATTGCTGTAAACCTCCGCTCGGGATGAGGCTGTAACACTTCCTCCACCACACCAATTGAAGCTACGAACAAACAACTGTAGAAAGGATCATTAGCGAATGAGGGAAACGGGCTAGTTCGTGCCGCCGAAAAGAGAGAGAGATAGAGAAGAAGCGGGCGAGAGGAATATTGAGATGATGGATAGTGGGAAGAAGGAGGAAAAGAAGAGGGACTGCTGACAGCGAAGAGATAGTAGAGCGCGTCGTACGAACGAGAGCTGAACCACAGCTGGTCCAAGATACCGGAAGAAGAGTCCTCACCAGAAAGACTCAAGCGAATGTTCAACAAGTCGAAGACTAAGGTGCTATGACTCGTAGGCGGGAGAGGATGGACGACTGTCCAACGGGTTCAAAGCCGTCGATTGAATCAACCAAACCCTCGACTTCCATGCTCGGCCAAAACAACCCGCTTTCTCGACCGCAATGCTGAGTCTCCTCTTGTCACTGCGTCCTCTTCCTCCAGTCAACAAATCCAGCTACTGCCTCCGAACCACCACTCCTCAATAAGCGCTCTATGGACGTGCTAAATGGCAGCAATGTCCACCAGCCACGGGCCAGAAAGCGAGAGATGTCAAGAGCCGTATGCCGCCGCTGGATTGGAGAAGCAACGAGATAGTTAACTACCATAGCCGCATGGACGCCATGGATTCAGTGTTCGCAGCTCAAGAAACGACACGAAGCCCGAACGAATTATAGCAGCGTAAGAAGGACAAAGAGGAAGAGGGCAAAAAGAATATTAACCACCACGACCGTGCCTTGAGGACGGTGGCAACGTTATTGAAGTCGTGTAAAAAATGGGACAGAAAGACATTTACTGGAATAACGGTCATGGTAACCAATGGAGCTTTAGTTGTTTCGACAAGCGGGATGGTGCACTGCTTGAGCATTTCAGCATGCGAGCTCAGTATGAATATCGGACCTCGCTCCAGCCACTGTCGTACAAGGATTTGATATAGACAAGTGGCCTCGTTGCGTCCCTCGAAAATATCATGAGATCCAAGATTGAGACCAAGTCAAGTCCTTCATTTCATAAACGTTCGTGCGCGATCGTCAGAGTAATCGTGAAATACTTGCCTTGTCGACGGCTACTCCAAAGCTGAACGTTGTTCGGAGAGCGTTGTGAACTAGATGTCCAAGAATGTTCTTGATCCCGTCCCGCAGAGCGTTTCGAGATACGCTTTGAAGGAATGCCTTGAAGCGAGTTCCGAAGGTGCACCTTGGACAAGTGTCAGGGAAAGAAACGCTGGAAGTATGCTCCCTCAGAGCCTCCCAACAAGAGGACTCAGAGCTTAAGCAGAGAGGATGTTTAGGAGGTCGAAAATATAACGGGGAAAACTGCTTGTCCACAAACCCAAGACATGAGTGAGCCGCCCTCAGTCCTTGCTCAGATGCGATGCCCACGACATGATGAGTCACTTTGTCCCTTTGCATCCTTAACCCAATCGCTTTGGCCATCTCATATGGCCTCGCAAAGACTCATCCTCAACTGCTGGATTCGAGGCAGCCCCGCCGACCAAATCAGTAGTATCAAGATCTCCAGCACCGACACCGTCTCCCTCCTCAAGAAAGCTATAAGAAACGATAACCCCGTAGAAGGGGATCGAATGGGCGTTTTGGGTTTCATCCCTTGACTGGGGGAGATCGCGAAGTTGTTGAGCTAGTTGAGCTTCAACAGGAGAGAGCGGAGGATGGTGCTATGTTCGGCTACGATCAAGACGGATTGAGGGCAGGAGCTGAGGGAGCATGGTTGCTTCAGAGCTCAAGATCTACAACTCCTATAACTATCACCTCAAACAAGAGAAAAAGAGGGTAGAAGGCAAGAGGGACGTCCACGCCTCCAGCCCAGCTGGTCCAGAAGCTCGTCGTCACAACCCCCAACCTTCGGTTTGTTGCGCTGATGGCGGTCGTGAGGAGGATGGCGAGGCAGACGAAGGTGCGAAGTGCTCGAGTTCCGCAGCTGCGTGGACTTGTTTTGGACCGCGTTCGGTGGACTGACTTAGGGGCGGAGGGAAAAGAGGAGATGTGGAGGTCATATCCACTTCTCAGGGACACTAAGCTCCATGGCAACAAGGATCCTACTATCGACCAGTGTGGCAGTGAGAGGACTGGGTGCGGAGACGGTGGGAGTAGTGCTGGGTGCAATGGGCTCCCTGATCCATAGTCGTTTACTGATGCGGCCACCTCTCGGTAAATCATCATTGAAGGATGAGGAAGCGAAACGCTTGGTCGATCGACTCGGAGGTCAATGCTTTGAAAATGATGAATGCTCTATGACTCGACAAGTGATTGAGACCACTCAGGTCTTGTTGGCTGATTGGCATATTCAGGCATATCCACCATCGCAATAGCTGTTATCTTCTTACTCACCTGGTTACATCCAGTTCCCCAAACCGCTTTGAGATACTGTAACGTAGGAGTTAAGAGAGGCTACGAGAACTTGAGAACACGCTCTGATTTGGTACGTGACTCCAAAGTTGAAGGTTTTTGTAGTGTTTTTGTCGCGCATCCTACAACCTCACAGCCACTCGCATGATGCGAAATCCTGCTTTATGATCTTGCCTCTCAGTTACAGCACTGAACTGTTATTTACTGCATAGAAACATGGCGACCACCGTAAGACCTCAACCACAACCCCCTGTCGAAAGCCGCGCGAGCTCTTTCGACCACGTCACGTTCTATCGACCTGAGCCTTGGGAAATCCTCATTATCCTGCCCAAGCTTGATCAGTTGTCAAGTAGTACGAATTTGGGTATCAATCACAAATTCGCGCTCGATGTCTGTCGGGTGCTGGCAAACGACTCTGGCGGACACTTTCAGAACCGAGCTAACGTTAAGATCAAGGACTCCGTCGTAACCTTGGGGGAATCCGAATACTTCTACTACTCAGAAGGGCGTTCCAAGTATCCCGTTGTGGCTTCGTTTCGAGGATGGAAGCCGCCTGATAACCCACCAGAGCATTGGACGCAGGCTTTGGAGGCGCTATGGCCTCCCCAAGACCAGAGATCCCCCCCTCGCGCAGGTGTTCCAGCGTCTAAAATGTCAGAGATATCAAAGGCAGATGGGAAGTGTGTCATTACTTTATGGTGTAAGCTCTCCTCTTGGTGAACTATGGCTAATTGCGACTAGCGATCGCTTCTTCTTTGCAATGTGCTCACTTGGTACCAAGAGATCAGAAAGATTGGTTTTACCATTATCGGCAGCAAAGACACAATAACCATAACGTAAACGCGGGGATCCATGACCTATCAAATGGACTCTCGCTGCGAGCCGACATTCACATTTCGATGGATGCCAGCACATTTGTTCTGGCTCCTGTCTATGGACACATTGTTACTTACTTCCTTCGATGGGATGACCCATCGTGCGTCTCAGAATATCACTTGCGTCTTGTCGTTCTTCCAATCCATACCTCTGTCCATCATCTATATTCTCGTTTCGCATACGCCGTCATCCAAAACTCACAAATCCAACCTGAAACGGAATATACTTTTCCCATTCCGCAGATGGCCAAAATTCCTTCCAGCACGGAGAGCAGAGGGAGCGTAGGGAGAACATCGCCTTCCTCTTTACACAGTATCGACAAGGAAGAGCGCGAAGGTATATCCAGGCCTTTCCTTCCTGTGGCAACCCAGTACTGATCACTCCTTCATATAGATGCGGAAATGAAGGAAGCTAATGATGGAAATGGCGACACGAAGGAAGCTAACGAGGAGGATGGTCTTCACGGTCGTAGGTTGTTCACTCCTTCCTTCCGCTGCTGCTGATATCAAGATGTTGGGACGCAGATCGGTGTAGTATATACCCGAAGGTGGGAAATAGACGAATTCTCTGTGATCATTGGTTTAATATGCAGCCTGAGATCAGAGCTGTAGCTGGTGCCATCGAAGAGGACAATGATAAAAGCGGATTAAGAGACAATGAAGTAATGGCTGATCCTAAGGAGAGGGTGGAAGAAGAAACAATGGATCATGCATCGGATGCTGGCTTCAGTCTAGAATTCAAAGCCGAAGACGCTCCGGAATATCGAGTAGAGAGATGGTCTCCAGAGTTTTTTAGGTCAAATCTCACAAATACAAGATCAACTATGTTTCTAATATATTTCCAATCGCTCAAGTATTACAGCGTTACGCCAATGCTTTGTTGAAAGGTTGAGATTTCTCGGTATGAGTTCGACTCTTTGTTTGTGCTATTGAAGTACTTTAGGGTCCAACCAGCCTGAGGGGGGTATTCAAGTGCTTCAAGCTGTTTGACGCAGGATTTTTCATGACCTGTCCATCCTTATCTGCTGGTGCAGCAAACACCACCGGCAAGCATCTATGGCTACTTCATGATCACATCTTGAAGGAATCCAAGTTTCCTGACATTATTCATCTTCAGGAAGTTCTTTCTAGCGTCCGACAATATTTCCTCGAGGATCGCAGAATATGCTGTGGCTTTCTGACGACTGACGCTGAGGACAGCACATACGTCCACAGCCAAACATCTCCAGTGTCTGTAGGTGGATTCCCTTGGTCTCTGCTGTCCAATTATAGTATCTCAAGACTGACAATGCGGCCACAGATACAGATCTGTTGTGAACTTGGTTTAACATCAATCGCAAAGACTAGTATTATATGCAACTAACCCTGCTCAAACCTACTACTTTGCTGCTATAAGACAAAACCCAACTTGTGAACGATCAATTTAACAAAGAATGAGATGTCTCCGTTTAACACTTTCAATTTCGAATCCTTCATTTTGATTACCCCAATTATTACATCCAGATTCGGGGCTGAAAATGCTCTTTTCTTTGATTCCCAGTTAGAATTGTCCAATCGCTGCCATGATTGAGGATCCATCGACATTAACCGATCTGCAAGGTGAGAAAGACGGTGACCGGATGGGAGAGATCGTCCAAAAAGTCGAGAAATAATAACACCAACAGCCCAGAGATCAGCAGGGATTGGGCGAAATTCAAGCTGTGGTCCATCTTCCGTTCCCAGCGCAGGAGCCACCACGATCGTGTCCCTCGGTATCCGTCCAAGACAGTATTATCATCGCCTTCACAAGAAAATCCGAAATTAACAACCTTAAGGTCATCAGCGATGGCGACGACGTTGTTGCGCTTGAGATCCAGGTGAGCAAATCCATGAGCATGCATGAATCCAACGCCGTCGACGAGTTGTTAAGCCAAAGTTATCGCCAGAGACGGACTCAGAATTAAGGGCGGTAGAGGAGTCCCATGAGGAAGGACAAGTAACGAGCAATGCCGTGAATTCCAAAACTTCGCGAAGGTTCATCGTGTGATTCTTGATGTGAGATATGCCGGTCAGAAACTGATTTATTTGAGTTTCCCTTGCGCTTAATGCTCGTTCAGTCATTACGCGTGCGCCATCTGGGGCGTCGGCAGCTGCCATAACCTACGGCGTCGATGTCTGCTGACACAATCAATATTGCGCTGCCAAAGAACTGAAATACGTACATCTCCCAGTAGAATCCATCACTCTTTAGATTGACGCGACTCTAGCTGATATCCCAACTTACGGAGGGAAGATTGAACATGGAACCGCAAGAAGTCCGCCATCGTTTCCATTGCTTCTATCACCTTGATGAGTGGCCTTGCGTTTCTTATTTGAAGCCGAAGTGCTCTTGAATGACGGCAAGTCATGATCGAAGGTTAAGCTATCTATGATCTTCGTCGCCTTAGTGGCGATCTCGCTCTCCTTAGAGTCGATCACGTCTAGGCAGTTGTAGAGCTCCAGCAGAAACCGAAATGCTTCTTCAGGGTTGTGAAGATTAAACGTCTCCTCCAAATATTTTACGGTTCTCTACGAAATGTCAGAGCTGGTACGGGACAAACTACGAAAATCTACGCGCCATATCTGAATCGATACACAGCAAGTACTGTCGGGCAACCAGTGCGTTGGTTATGTAGTACGCGATGACAATATAGGGATGCGTTGCATCCCTTCCGATCGCACGATTCACCACTCTGACGACAGCTCCCGCTAGCAGCAACATCTGATAAAAATCTTCTTCTGAGGTGTCAGAAGATGATTGCACTTCGACAAGCACTTGGAGGTATTCCGTGTCGTAGAATCTGAAAGTCGCTTCGAGGCGTGTTTTTGTATTGTTTCATGGGAATGGCTTGCGAATCAGCAGTAGCGGGAACTTCAGGGGTGTAAGGATAAAGATGGATCGACCAATCTTTTTTACTGAACGACAGTGGTAATAGGACGTATTAGCAGAAATCAGCGATAAATACGACAGCGCACGCGATGAAGTCCGACACGTCCGGATCGCCCGACTCACTTCGGCGTTGGGAGAGCCCTCTGGCTACAGGCATCATGTAGGTCCAGTTGAAATATGCTTCCTTGTTGTCTAAAAATCTTTTCATTGTTGGAGGCACCGAAGTAACCTGATGATAATGAAGAAGCTCCGTTGTCGATGCTCTTCGACCTTGGTTCACGGTCCTTCCTTGGAAAAAATTATTTCGCAATGACGTTGCCACTGCTCTCGTAACAGCGTCAGGCATTTCCGGGAGCTGGAATAGTCGGCCCAGCTCAGCTTTCGCCGCACGCAACACACCAAAGATGTTAGAGTCTTGCTGTTGGTTTACTTCGAGGATGTTGTTTGCCGCAATGAGATCGAAGGGTCGAAAAGATCCAGCCTTAAGGGTCACGAAGCGTGCAAGGCTTTGATAACCATCCAGTACGCCGTGACACCGCCAATCTCACAAACAAATCAGATATGGCGATGGAGCATGAACGTGTATTACTTACCAATGGTTGGGGGAGAAAGTAACTCGATTAGAAAGTGTAAATGTCCATCTGGAGGGGCTTCTGACCAATAGCTCGATAGCCGAAACCTACGTTCGAGCTTTCGCAATCTTTCGCAAGGGAACCGTATTCTAGTCAAGTCATGGTCTTCGCTGGGTATCAGCATCCACAGATCAAATTCTTCTCCAGCGAGTTTACTGTGAAACTTTTGAACAAGCGCCTCCTCTAACGCCGGAACTGTTTTGTGGGCAGGAATGTCGATGACCGACGTTTTCCCAATAAGTTGATTTTCATCACCCAGCCGCACTGTTTGGAAAAGTAACTCGTAGACTTCAGTGTGAGCTGACATCGTACTCCAACTCATCAGACCGTTGAAGTCGGTTCGCTAGCGAACCCCGAGGGGCGAGCAATTATGATGCGCTTTAATTCCCTTTCTACACTCCATAACTGACCTCTAGCCTAACAGGACAACCCTTTAAACCTACGTTTAAACACGTTGCATTCGTGTCTCTGCGTACCTGTTCGCTTCCAGCTCTTATCGCCGTTCCTCTGAACCTGTGACATGGCGATCACGTTCCCACGCAGATTCCTCCAGCTTTCAAGTTCTCCCCAATTCCCCTTCCCTAGCATACGTTCGATGGAATGAACGAGACACATTGGGATTGACGGTAACAGAGGGGAACGAGGTGGTGAGCTAGACATTCTCGACTGCGTTCCTGGACAACTAGGGCTCGACACCGACCCGTTGGAAAACGGCTGACGGCTACGGCACACGGTACCGAAAGGCTACCCCGACCCGACCCCGTTGTGGCTTGCTGTTTTTTGTCTACGGACGGTTTCACCTCACGGGTTTGACCCGTATCATCACCGTCCGATTGGAAAGAAAAAAAAAAAAAAAAAAAAAAAAAAAAAAAAAAAAAAAAAGAAGAGGTGAGAAGAACGGAGAGGGAGGATATGAGGATGTCTGAGGCGGACGGAAAGGGAAGGGGATTAATATTGCAAAAGGAAATGTGAAACAGACTGGAATTTAAATTGTACATTACACTAGTTTATCCCCGAGCTGCGTGTCTGAGCGCTTAATCATGCAGATCTGAGCCAAGAGCATATAGGGCACAAGGCGCGTAAAATACTCTGTTTGAGTCATTTTGGCAATTTGGAATGGTTCGAGACTAACGATGAAGCTCTAATCCCAGGAACTCAATCATCATGGTTGCAGCCCAGATCAGCCAATGCCTCGACTCCTTCGCGCTCCCTGTCCAACCCGCAAGCGATGAGCGTGAGACCGCTAACACCCAGACTGCTCGTCTCACGACTATCGGCATCAGTGCACATGTCATCCCTTTCACATCGCCCAGCACGTAGATTTGGTTTCCGATATTCTCGCAGCGGTCGATCATTGGTTCTCCCGTGACACCACACGAAACCCCACTGTTGACGCCACTTTTCCAATTCGTTCCGATACTCATCTTCAAATAATTCGAAAACAACAATTGGGGTCAGAGGTTGAGGCTGACCGTGCTTTTGACAGTTGGCTGTCGGCACTAGATATCTATCGAGGAAGGAGAGGCCAAGTGCGCACGATTGTGACGACTCTGGCTATGGCATCCAGTGCGATGGAATATTGACACTTCAAGATGAATCAATGAACGCGAGTCGATGGCTTACCGTCTTCTGGAGAACTGTCACAGGGACGCGGTGCCGATGGTTTATGGCATTTACACCTTCGGGAAGGGTATGGGATTAATTGTTATGGAGTTTTTAGAACCGGCGTCGGAATGCCAGGACAGGAAGGTTATGACATCGCAAAGGAGGTTAGTACGCAGACTCCCTACAATTGTTCTAGAGACATAAATTGGTCACAGGTTGGAACTCATCACAGCGATCAAGAAAATCCATGCTTGCGGAATTCTTCATGGCGATGTGGAGATGCGCATGAAGAGTGGGAGGAAGACGGGTTCGGATGGAGGGAGACGATGGGTCACTGGGCACTGGCAGGGAACAGGGGAAGGCACTATTTCGGGTGCCATTTGGGAGTGACGGTCACTAAAGCATACCTGATGTAAAAGCAATGAGTTACAGATCCAAAACAGACGTAGTTTACAATGGATAGAGGAACAAACGAAAGAACGCTTTGTGTATACGTAGAGAAAAATGAATAATGATGATGGACGGGATGACGATAATGTGCGAGACACAAAAAGCTTCCTTTCTCCCAAGGAAGACAGGTACTACTTGGGAGGCGCTGCTGGCGCCTTCCCTTCTCCCCTTCGCTGCTTTTGAAGCTCCTTTCTCAACACCTCGGTCCATAGAGGTCGCTCCGGTATACGCTCCAAAATATTATCTTTCAGTTTCGCCATCCACTCACGCTTCTCTTCATCTGTCCCAGCATAAAAAATGAACCTCGCTCTTATCATTGAATATGAGACGGAAGGAACGAGGCACATGCATGTACTCGTCGTCGTCATCGTTCGCAATCGAAGTGAGCAACGTGAGGTTATTGTCCTCGATCGCAACGACTTTGAGAAGGTCAAGCTGGAAAAGGGGGGAAGTGACGACGTCGTTGAAGGCTCGTAACCGTGCGCCTTTCAGTTGCATATACTGGCGTCTCCAAGTCTATGCCGAAATCAGAAATTACACCTTGTGGACAGTGTGCCTTACCAAGTCTCGCCTGCGATGGTTGAGGAATCCCTCATGAAAGACTGTGTCATGCCATACCAGGCTCTTAAGCCCGAACATGGCCTTGTCCAAGTTGATGGGACCAGCGTTGCGACCAATTCCAGGAAGGTAAGGCAGGCGCAGAATCTCTAATTCCACGTGTCCAATGGGTTTCTGATCTCCCTTCCTCATGGGTTCCCCATAAGAGCTGCTAACCGCGGTACTGGATCCACTGGAGGAACTTCCGCTGCTCTGTGATTGGGCTTCAATGACCGTGAACGCAGTGTCTTGTGAGACGCGATCATTTCCACTGATAGGTGACATTAGCGGCTGAAGGATTCTTCGTTTTCGTAGGTAAGAGCCTTGCAGTTGTTCTGTCGAGAAATCGATGACCGTGCGAGCGAACACACCGTCGTTGCGACAGTGGTATAGGAGGGGTTCCCTTGAGAACGATGGTGGAATCGGTTCTCGGGCTGGGGAAGATTTTGCGGCCTTCTTTGGCGAGCCAAAGAGTCTGCCCAACCCAGAACGATGTTTCGATTCTGTGGATGTTGGAGTGACTGGTCGAGGGGGAAGGAGGTGAAAATCGCGGTTAGGGTCAATTTGGAGTTGGAACCGGAGAGAACATGTCAGCCGGGGGGCGTAGTTACTGTTACTTGTGAGATTAGGAGGCAGGGTGGTAATTCCAACTCACAGTTCCCATTCTTGATTCAAGCGAACATCGTGCGCCAACCGAAACGTATCCTTTGTCGAAACGTCTGTTTCTCCATTTGACATGACACAGGTGAAAAAGGTAGGTTTTGTGGGTACGGGTAGACCAGCAAGTCCCATTTTTATGACTGAAACTGGCTGAGTAACCAGTCTGTGAATAGCAGAGACGACGCACGTTTGACGAAAACTACCCCATATCTGCTGCGTACAGTCTCCGCTCGCTGAAGTCGAAGTTGCTCAGTCATCTCGCTCTGTCCCAGCTTCAACGACAGTTCTGACCCAAAAAGATGAAACCTACAGCATCGCTCGAACGAACTTTCTTCCATACTTTCCCACAGTCAACATCTCCAGCGTTTCCAACAGTACCAACAGTGTCCGCAGCAAAAATGACCTCTCGCTCGACGGCGCGATACTTTTTCTATACAACTCAATGAGGCATGGGACAAGAGAGGACACCAAAGAGGCGTACGTCGCTACCGTCTGCGACACGCTCAAATTCTCTCCTCAGATTTTCCACAAATGCCGGTCCAGGAGTAGGTAGAAGGACGTCAGGCAGTATCGCGGGTTCGCTGTCCGTTCGGGGAGCAGAGTTAGATGGGGCGACTGAGACTGTTGCTTCCTCTTCTTCTACTGTTGGGTGGCGAGTCTGTCCACAAGTTTTGAATTCGCAATAAAGAATGAGGAAATAGAGGAAGCACGAACCTTCTGTACCTGCATATCCTCCGCATCCCCAGTGCTGAGACTCCTTCTTCCCCTTCCCTTCGCCCTCCTACGCGCAATGATCTCCTTCTCCCTCTGCCCAGGCGTCATTGCTCCAACCCTTGCAGCCTGCGCATTACCGCCACCTCCTATTCCGGACAGATTACTCTCCTCGCTGACTGTTCGATGATGACCTCCCATATCGCTGACCAGCCTTTCGAGCGGAGATTCGGCAGTAAGAGGTGTGAGTAACGACGAGTTTAGAGGGGGAGTTTGCAGGGCTACAGGCTGCGGAGCCGGCGCGTCAAGCAGCTGAGGTGAAGGCACTGGAGATGGTTTAGGAGGCAGAGGGGGCACACGGGCATCGGGTGCTGATTCAACATTGTAGTTCGCGAGTGAATCCACGAGACCAGCTTCCTCCAACCTCTTTCGCTTCATCCGCTCATGAATCCCATCCCTCGTAATCCTCGCACGTCCTCTAAAGCTTCCTCCTCCACCTCCACTACGCGAAAGCGATGACTGAAGCACAGAATTTTTGCGCTCCAGAAGTCCTCCTAAATCCCCAAGTCCACCGCCTGATAACGGATCCAGGTCCGGCAGAGAGTAAAGTGAGGACATCGAGAGGGATTTTGGCATGTGCGCATAATTCGTGTTGGGAACGGAGGGAGCGCTCGAAACCTTGGTAAGCGAATCGAGTGAGGTGGATGATGCAAGGGGGGCTGGCGGAGCGGAAGAGTTGGGAAGGCGAGGGAGAGGACGTTGCGTTGGCGGGGAGGAAGACATGGGCTGCGCCGGTAATGCGATCTCGTCCCGCTGGTGTTCCTCGATGGCAAACTCGATGATACTACCGTCACCCGCTTCTTCCTCTTCTCTATCCTCCAAGTTTCTGAGGTCAACTTTCTCGCTCCTTCTTAATCCGAGACCAGAAAACTGCTCATCTCTCTCTTCCCGAGGACGTGGCAGGCCCTCCAAGACTTTAGCAGGTGACGAAGGGCGGGATGCTGTTTGAGAGAGAGTCGGGCTGAGAAGTTCTCCATGAAGGAGATCGTCAACCATCCTCTCCATCGAGAACCGCGAATCATCAAACGAACCCATCGAGGAACGCGAACCATTCGAGCGGAAAGAGACGTATGAGGAGTTGCCTTCCTCTTCGGCATCGCGACGCTCGAACTGTGGCAGGGATAAGGAGTTTCTATCCCTCGATCGATCAATTTCCGAAGGCGGACGGTCGATGGATAGCCGCTGTTCGTTTCTCGGAGACGGAGGCATCGGTGAGAAGCTGCGCTCTTGGTGCGCGTCCATCGTCGGCGTGGGAAGGTCTATCTTCTGCATCGGGGGCGAGACCGTTTCCTC
>MU271849.1:0-19687 GCA_021432655.1 Atractiella rhizophila
AACCATAGTTGCCTCTTTTACACCATGGAGGGACAATGAGTAGCTCGCCCCTGTCAATCTAAAGCTCTGGCCAGCTTGTGGGTGAGATGGGGAGATGATCGGCCGCAAGGACATGAATATATCAGTTTGCAGAACAGAGAATTTTCGCGATGATTCCCCACTGATGACCGCTTCAAGTTACCCAGCTCAGAGGAGAAGATGTTGCAGACGATGGCAAAAAGTACCATCGAATTGTCTTGCTCTGCTTAACATGCTCCACATTGCCTCTTAAGGTGGTGCAGAACCACGGTAAGCCATATGTAGAAAATTCGGATGCGCCAAGTACACAGCACCATATAATCATGACGGAAATATGTCTCTTTCGCAAGAGAAAACTATTCTGAGCCCTGCCCTAGGCCAAGTTCTGGGATGCAACGTTCTAAGAAAGGTGAGGGAATTAAAAGTCACGAAGGTTCAATTCTCGTTGCGAATATTGGCTAAGCAACCAGTGGAAAGGGTTGCAACCGCAAGAGGAGGCAACAAATTTGTCATTTGGTGTCACCGAACAACCATTACGGATGTTTTTGATCACAGTTTCGCTCCATGATGCACTGGGGTGAGGAAGCTAGAGAATCTCTCTTGTGCGATGTAAAACATGAAGGCAGCAAGAAAATCACCGCATCCATGGTTAAAGACAATGTATGCCGTTATTTACTATGAGAGGCAGCAGTACCTATCATATAAGCAACTAATACATACTCGTCAAGGTAAGAAAGAACCATAAATTATGCGGGCTGTCAACTTCCTTGCCATCAAGTGAGCAGCCACGAGAATTAAGAGCATCTATCATCCATTCCGAGTGAACCGTCAATGTTTCACCAATGGTCTACGTCTCGACATTATTCCATTAGGAACTAGAGACACTCTAACGCTCTTCGCTGAATAGGCAGGTTGTCCATCCCGTCCCTCGTTTCTCTAGCTAAGCGAAGGACGAACCTCTGGATTTCTTTCAGCCCCTTCGATACGCTCTAATGTATTCCAGCAGCTTTCTCTAATCCACAGCCCGTCTCCTTCTTTTGCACTGATGCCCTGAGCTGCTCAAACCAACTTCTGCAGGTCGTCGTTTTCGTTTCGGCAATCCTCGGACTCCATTAATCCACAAAACGACGAATAGGACGCGTCTTTCTTCCGTGCCAGAACAACCAAGATGGTTCGTTACCCTCCATGTGTATGCAGGAACTAATAACTATGCCTTGCTCTGCAGCTCCCGCTAGCGCTTCTCAAATCCGCGTCCAACAAGCCTATGGTTGCAACTCTCCCTTACCTCACTCGCAGTACCACTGATGAAGTGCCGTTTGGTTTTTTTCGTGCTGGGGATAGCTGGTCGAATTGAAGAATGGAGAGACTTTCAATGGCCATTTACAGAGCTGCGATAATTTCATGAACCTGCTCTTGCGGGAGGTGTTCCAGACAAGTGCCGTGAGTGTTTCTTCGATGCGAGATGTATGAGGGCATGGTGGTTCTATACATACATGGGGGTTCTACACCCTAGGTCGTGTGGATGAATTAACTGTTTGAGTGTTGCTTTTGGCTTCAAGTGTTTGTGATTGTTGGCACAGTTTTGGTCAGGAAGCGATGCTGCATCGTCGTCTGTGACGTTTATAACTGAGTTTGCGGGTCATTCGTGTTAATCATTAAGGCGCCGCTTTATCCCTTCTAAACAAGCATTTCACATCTGAGGAATTGCTTGCTTGAAGCTTCTCGATGCCTATCTCATTACGACGAGTACGTTTCATGCAGCCAATTCGCTGGCGCAATCCTCGAAAAATTGTCCAAAGTTTTGACGCATGATTCTCGAGAAGCATGAGATGCGGTAGCCCAAAGGAGGCTAACGGAAAGTCTATTCAACCGTCCTAGACTGCTGTTTCTCAGCACAGTGCAACAACTGGTAGAGGCAGCTCGTGCTAACAAATCAAGCCGCACACTTCTTCTACAGCCTTATTGCACTGAGATAACCGTCTGCTACAGATTGCTTTGCTGGAGAGATCAGCAAAGTTGACGAAGGGTGATGATTCGGTTATCCCTCGATTTTCTTATTGAAGAGAAAGCTGTTGTCACACCGAAACGATTCAGAGACTGTACACGTTAGCCTCCCGTTAACTTATCTTCCATTTTCTCCCTCAGTTCGTCAACTAATACCTTGTATGGGCTGAGTAGAGAGGCGACAAGTTCTGGAAGATGGACGAAGTCTACATTCGTGGAAATACGGTTCGTCCCCCGCTGTCATTCTCCATCAATATGACCTGATGCGCCGCACCGTTCCTCAGATAAAGTACGTTCGCGTTGCAGATTCAGTCATCGATGCCCTTCGCGCGCAAATGGAAGCAGAGCACCAGGCACAGCGGCAGCGGACGGAGAAAAAGGGAGATGGAGGTAGAGGACGCGGTACGGTTCTATTTCTTTCCTCTCTTCACGTCTCGTGGACCAGCTCACGGTGAGTGTAGGGAGGGGAGGGGATCGGGGGCGTGGAAGAGGGAGGGGGAGAGGAAAAAATTGATCTCCGCTCGATCGTGCAACTCGTGGTTCAGAGAGCACGCAAGTGACAAGACAGAGTGTCTATTACTTGTATGGCTCAGTGTTAGTGATAGCGGTGTAAATGTATATAATTTCTTCGTTGGAAGTACCATTACCACCTTCGAATTCGAGTCATCACCTTGCCTGATCAATCTGAGTCCTCTACAATAGAGACGAACAAATCATATCCTTGCTCTCGGTTGGTTTCAGAAAGCTGAAATAGCAATAGGAACGTATACAAACAGGATCCATGTTTCGAAATGGTCTGATGCTCTACGAAAACGAGACTGATTTGAATTGCGTTCAGCTGAAGTGATATCATCATCCTTTTCGGTGAGTTACTGATACGACCACGACCACAACAACAGCGATCACGCCCGACGTTTTCAAGCTCCAGATGATTTCCTTCTGCGTTGGATGCCTACCCGTAGTTTGAGTTCCGTAATCTTAAATCTGTCTTCTCGTCTGCTTTCTTGTTTGATTGGTGTTCGTTCTTTGCCGGTTCTTTGCTCCGTTCGCAGCCACTCTCTTGCCTCTCCTCCACGCTCGAACTAGAAGAAGCATGCATTTCGCTCTCACCCACCTCACCCGCGCCTGCAACTCAACCTCTCGCCAAATCGCAAGTCTCAGGAGCATCCATGCAAGTTCAGCAACATTTGAACGTTCTGGTAGTACGGGAGGAACATCGTGGCCGGCATGGAAGAAGAAGGAGGGGAATGTGATGGATGAGTTGGAGAGGAGAGGGTTGGTGAAGGATGTTACTTCGTGAGTTATTGTTTTCTTGCTGTAGGAGTGTGTGGTCGAAGAATTGTACCTCGAAGTATTCGTAGGGAGAGTGAGGAAGATTGACATTCTCAACATATGAGAATTCACTGGTTACAGAACTGTTTTTTTAAGGTGGATGCTTCTCCTGTTTTGCGTCCCGTTGACGAATATGTCTATCGCTATATCACGCGCAAACTCGTTTCTCTATACAACGCGAAGAATTTCAAACACGCGTAAACTCGAAAATGCTACATGTTTGAAGAGAATTGTGCTATGATCCTCACCTTGTCCAGACCTCGTTCTTGATCTCTTCTTGGAGCGTGTACTTCCATCATTTCTGCTCTCAAGTCCCTCGCGACAACAAGGGGTGCATTTCTTGCCTGTTTTGAATGGGAGACAAGGAGTTCACATCTGCTTTTGTGTAATCACGGAATTTGCAGAGACAAACTGCATCCTCTCAAGCATGAAGGTATATTTCCACGGCACTTCTGGCATTTATTTATTACTATATATGCTTGCGAAGCATATTTTCCTCGCAACCTTTCCTCGCAATTTCCCGACAGATAAAACACCAACCAACCCGAAGCACCTTGCTGATTATGTTTCTTACAGGAGTGCATTACGGCAACACGTATCGTCTCCTCGAACACTCTACCTTGGATTTGATCCTACAGCCTCATCGCTACACATTGGGCATCTCATCACCCTCTCGACTCTGCGGCACTTCTACGAATACGGTCACCGCTGCATTCTTCTCGTGCGCCATCCCTCTCTCGGTCTGTCAATGCTAAGATAGGTGGCGGAACCGGCCAAGTGGGAGACCCTACTGGACGGCGGGAGGAACGTGTGAGCTTGAAGACATCTGAGGTGGAAGAGAACGTCAGACGACTGGATGCGCAAGTGCGCAATCTCCTGGGCATTTCTGGAGAAGATTCGAATGGAGTGGAGATGAAGAATAATGTGGAGTGGTTGGGCGGGATGGGGTTGTTGGAGTTCTTGAGGGAGGTGGGGAAGGAGCGGATGAGTCGGATGCTGGCTCGAGATAGGTCCGCCATTTCTCCCTCGTTGTTGAAATGTTGAGGCTAAGAGACTGGGAAACAGCGTGAAGACTCGATTGTCCACTGGCGGATTGTCGTTTACCGAGTTTACCTACCAACTCCTTCAAGCGTACGACTTCCTCCACCTCCATCGTGCCCCACTCTTGCACTCTTCAGCTCGGTGGTTCCGACCAGTACGGAAACATCATGTCAGGTGTAGAACTCATCATGGATGCGGGAGGGGAAGCATATGGTCTCACCACTCCGTTACTTACAGATTCAAAAGGGGAGAAGTGGGGAAAGAGTAAAGGGAAGGCGGTTTGGTTGGATAAGCGGAGGACGAGTCCAATGGAGTTGTATCAGGTCTGCGTTTCTACTTGGGAATGAGGTCATGCTCATGTTGGGATCAGTTCTTTCGTCGAACAGGAGATGATGATGTAGGACGGATGTTGAAGATGTTTAGCACTATCGAACTCACCGAGCTAGAAGAGGTCCTGACGAACAATCGGGGGCAGGTGAGCTTCGTATCTTAATGCACTATCCGCACTTACTTCATCTTATAGGCTGACATGCGGCTACAAGAGATGCTAGCTTGTAATCTTACTCAGCAGATTCATGGAGGTTTGTTACATCTCCCACCGCAGTCTGCAAAACTGAGCAACGCTTTAGAATCTGGATTGGCGCAAGCACAGTTGGCAAGCCAACTTCGCTCCGCGAAATCAAATTCGCTGTCACCACTGCTTCAACAACATAGACATTCCCTAGATACTTTCGCGTCTGATGGACTCGAATTTCGAGAATTCCCCAAGAGCCAGTTTGTGGGTCAATCGTTGGCGAGCTTGCTCTGCTCAACGGATAGCATCGGCTTTTGGGAAAGCAAAAGTGAGCACTTGGCCACTCCTAAAGCTGTGACTGACACTGGTGGACAGCTCAAATGCTCAAAGAGCTCGGTGGAGGGAAAACTCTGTCGATCAACGGTTCGAAAGTTGAGGATGTGAGAAGTGCGGCGTTCGACGAGGGGATGCTGCTTGATGGATCAACTTCTGTGTTCGTCTGTGGCCAGAAGATCAGGTTTGTGCGGTTACGCTGACACCTTTCTATTGCAATGTCACCACTCCTTTCGCTCAGCCAGGTCCATCCACTGCTCCATTTTCAGAGCACTCCTGCTCACCCAATGTGCTGCCGCTCATGTACCCACCACTCGTCCCAATTTTCTTCGATTGTCGACGCCATCCTGCATGGTCTGTGCTGCGTCTGTGTCCTTTGAGCACGGTGATGCACGGTTCGAAATATCCAGCACAGACAAAATCCCACGCCAGTTGCTTGGAAAGTTTACCGAACCTAATCTCAACTTGGGCAGAGTTTGCTGCGCATGTACACAAGAGAACAAAGGAACAGGAGACAAAGGTTGGGTTCATGGTGGCCTTGTAATTCCTATGTGAGAGAGAAAAGGGCTGGGCTGAGGATAAGGCATAAAAACCACAAGGTACGCAAAGCAATTACCAACTTTTACAAGCTCTTCCTTACCATTGTTCAAAACCTGGCAGGTATTTTACTTAGCTCTCCCCTATCCTAAATCCACCAAAAACTCAAAAGGAGCATGGGCAATAATCAGTCGACCCACGTATTCAAAGACCCAGATCAGCGCTTCCGTCGCGACAGCGAGATAGAGCATGATGGACCAGTTGAAATTCGTCGCCCAGATTTTCACCGTGGGATACGTCCGGAAGTAAGCTTCCTCTTCCTTCGTCCATGAGGAGAAAGCGAGAGCTCATTAAAGCGTTAGATGTATGGTAAGAATATCAAAGCAAAACGGATAAAGGCCACTGAGGCTCCTGGTGTGTTTTTCTGGATCGCTTGTCAACGTTCTGACGAACTGGAGGATCAGAACCTTCCTGCTGCATTTGCGGCGAACGCTACCACGTCGAACAAGAGATTATTCGATTACCTTGCGGACATGACGTCGACGAGAGCTGCATACATGAGTGGCTTGCCGATAACTCCTGCTGCCCTATCTGGTTTTGTCCTTCCACTACTGCCATTCTAGCTTTGACTAATTGTGTTGGACGAAAAGTCAGAACTTCCTCTCAGTCCACCAACTTCCCATGCCTACCATTGGACTTTGGCGGCATCAAATCATGGAGCGTCGACGGCCACTCGTCGACTTGATCCGCTTACAAGAGCGACCTTATCATGATCCGCCAGCTGAACTAGGTCCCAAAGAAACACGTAAAGTCGTACTCGCGGCTCTGTTTCCGCAGTTCCTCGAGGAAGAAGAAGTAGAGGAACGTCAACAATCGCTACGCGATGACTGGGATATCCACTCCCGTTTCATCGGGGCGAGAATGTGGGAACCGGATAGGAGAGAGTGGAAAGATGGAATAGGGCTGTGGGAGGAGATCAGGAGAGCTGGAACGGCCACTGATGGAGTCGAAGACGCTTGCTATGCTCCGTGGAAAGCTGCCGCTGCGATTCAAAGCCTTATCCAGGAGGCACCTGATAACTTTGAAGGCCATGCTAGGATGATTGACGAAGCAAAATCATTGGTCGGCGAGGGTAGTTGGACGAGGCGGAAGTCGTCGTATACCAGCATGTTCGGATGATTGTCTTTGTTGCTTTGCTCTATTCCATTGAATGATATTGCTTGCGTCGAGACATTGATCAGAGACATCTACTCTTTCTCTCTGAAAGCTATTTCCCTCAGTTGGCTAGACCCAGTCCAACTAGTAGGTAAGCGAGGCTATTGTTTAGAAACTTCACTCTTACAATCTTGAATAGCCCTGATAGTCACATGACCC
The DNA here is from genome assembly GCA_021432655.1 of Atractiella rhizophila. Taxonomy (NCBI): domain Eukaryota; kingdom Fungi; phylum Basidiomycota; class Atractiellomycetes; order Atractiellales; family Hoehnelomycetaceae; genus Atractiella; species Atractiella rhizophila. Next base: position 7,154 of record MU271849.1, read on the forward strand.
TGATGTCCGAGTGAACGAACATTGACACTTGACACGGTTCCCACAAAATCAGAGATGACATCGAAGAGCCTTCTGTCCTCTAGAGGCAGAATCCAGGATGTGGAGAAAATTTTACGCGCTTGCGCCGAAAGGAAGCGACATGCAAAGGGGGAATGAGCAGGAGAAGGAGGAGTTAATACAGGACGGCTGCGTCTTCGAACCGACTGCACTCCCTCCTTACTACCAATCTCAATCTGAACACCGTCCCACGGGGTACTCGAGGAACGGCCTGTCCTCCCCTTCTCCAACGATGAACACCTCCGCTACTCTATCCCCCTCCTGGTCCTGTCCCTCTCCACCACCGCAACTAACTCGCAGTCCCTTCAGCTGTCAGAGGCCTCTTCAAACGCAACAGCGTGCGCCACAAGCGGGGCACCCTTTTGCCAACTCCATACAGTCTATCATTCCCGAAGATTCTGAGCCGTCAACTCCTCCTCGTCGAATGCAGCGGCATGAGCGACACATTAGAGAACGATGCCCATCCCCCGACTCCCAATGGTCGACCACTCCGCAAGATTCCCAGTCTCAAAGAGAATGGCCTACCTCTCCGCACAATTCTGAAGACATGTTCAGCGTTATGCCTGCCGCGTTTAAGCATCAATTACTGCTAGTGGTTTGCCGTATTATGTTGTCGATTAGTCCTCTTGCATTGCTGCAGCATGGTCAGCAAGTGAGGCACCGTTCTCCCGACTCCCGGAGCGACTCCATATGGTTTAACGTCCCGAAAAATTCTGAGCCGTCAACTCCTGCTCCACCGATGCAGCAGCATGAGCATGCGAGAGAAAGCTGCCCTTGCCCCGGCTCCCAATGGTCCACTGCTGCGCAAGGTCCTCACTCTCGAAGAGAATCGCCTACTTCTCTGCCCGACCTCCCGCCTCGAGGAGCAGTAGACATGTTCAACCTTGCTTCTGTCAATCCTACACCTCAATCGCTTCCAGCTTTGTCGCCAAATCCTCCTCAGCAGCGACATGAGCGGCATGCGAGAATAAGGCTTCCTTCCCCCGACTCCCAATGGTCTACTACTGCGCAAGATGCTGACTCTCGAAGAGAATGGCCTACTTCTCCGCCCGACTTCCCGCCTCAAGGAGCAGTGGACACGTTCAACCTTACTTCTGACAATCCTATACCCCAATCGCTTCCAGCTTTGTCGCCAACTCCTCCTCCGCAGCGGCATGAGCGGCATATGAGAGAAAGTCGCCCTTCCCCCGGCTCCCAATGGTCTACAGATGCACAGGGTGCCGACTCTCGAAGAGAATGGCCTACTTCTCCGCCCGACTTCCCGCCTCGAGGAGCAGTAGACACGTTCAACCTTGCTTCTGTCAATCCTACACCTCAATCGCTTCCAGCTTTGTCGCCAAATCCTCCTCCCCAGCAACATGAGCGGCACGCGAGAAAAAGGCTTCCTTCCCCCGACTCCCAATGGTCTACTACTGTGCAAGATGCTGACTCTCGAAGAGAATGGCCTACTTCTCCGCCCGACTTCCCGCCTCGAGGAGCAGTGGACACGTTCAACCTTACTTCTGACAATCCTATACCCCAATCGCTGCCAGCTTTGTCGCCAAATCTTCCTCCGCAGCGGCATGAGCGGCATATGAGAGAAAGTCGCCCTTCCCCCGGCTCCCAATGGTCTACAGATGCACAGGGTGCCGACTCTCGAAGAGAATGGCCTACTTCTCCGCCCGACTTCCCGCCTCGAGGAGCAGTAGACACGTTCAACCTTGCTTCTGTCAATCCTACACCTCAATCGCTTCCAGCTTTGTCGCCAAATCCTCCTCCGCAGCGACATGAGCGGCATGCGAGAATAAGGCTTCCTTCCCCCGACTCCCAATGGTCTACTACTGCGCAAGATGCTGACTCTCGAAGAGAATGGCCTACTTCTCCGCCCGACTTCCTGCCTCGAGGAGCAGTAGACACGTTCAACCTTGCTTCTGTCAATCCTATACCCCAATCGCTATACCCCAATCGCTGCCAGCTTTGTCGCCAAATCCTCCTCCCCAGCAACATGAGCGGCACGCGAGAAAAAGGCTTCCTTCCCCCGACTCCCAATGGTCTACTACTGCGCAAGATGCTGACTCTCGAAGAGAATGGCCTACTTCTCCGCCCGACTTCCTGCCTCGAGGAGCAGTAGACACGCTCAACCTTGCTTCTGTCAACCTTACACCTCAATTGCTGCCAGCTTTGTCGCCAACTCCTCCTCCGCAGCGACATGAGCGGCATGCGAGAGAATATTCCCCCGACTCCTACTCTGTTACTACTGCCCAACTTTCCCAGTCTCAACGACCATGGCGCATCACTCCGGGCGATCCCCAACTTCCAGGAGCGAAAGACACGAAGCGTGGGGATCAAATGATGAGCTTGAAGCGAGTTAGATTTCAAACCCCTATCGAGAGCCCAAAGCTGCCGACTACGACAGGGAAGGGTGGGATCATTCAGAAAGAGATGGCGAAAGTGGACACGAGAAGACCTGATGAGTAAGTATTGCCTTCGCATCACCCGCAGAGCATGAAACAGAGAATTGATGCGTCGCCGTTGCCTTCCCGTTAGTAGGATATGGCGAGAAGCAGAAGACATGTCCAACTTTATGCCTGCGGAGCTTAAGCGTCAATCAGTGCCAGAGGTTTGCCATTTTACGCGCTCAACTCCTCATCTTCCAGTGCAGCAGCATGAGCAGCAAGCGAGGAGAAGTCTCACTTCCCCCCACACATGGAGGAACTCCCTATTGCCTACCGCTCCGCAAGAGTCCCACTCTCAAACACCACGACCTATCACTCCGCACGATCCCCAGCTTCAAGGAGCGAGTGAAATGAAGCGCCTGGATCAGATGATGGCGAGCTTGAACATCAGCACCACGGGACGAGGTAGATTTCAAACTGCAATTGAGAGGCCGAAGTTGCCCATTACGAGCGGGAAGGGTGGGTTCCCAAGTTTGGGCAATCAGAAAGGAAGGATGGTGAAAGTGGACATGAGAGGGCATCATGATCGAGGGTAAGTATTCTTCCACATTGCCTGCATAGCATGAGACGGAGAATTGAGGCATCGCCGTTGTCTCCCCGTTGATAGGACGTGGCGAGCTTTCCAGTATCATGGAATGAAGAATGATAGCGGGATGCTGACGGCGATATTATCTAGAGAATCCTTGCTCCTCAACCCAGCGACATCGCCTCTGAGAAGCCCGCCGATTTCAACCACTGGCTACAACTCAGCAAGTGGCTCAGAGACACGTGAGACTTGTTGATTATCTGCAGAACGCCATGCGCTAACCTGCCACATGCAGCCTCATCTTTTCAGAGGTTGAACAATTGGAAGGATTATATTGCCTCAGGTAATGACAGTGGCCAGTCAGGACGACCTTCCCAAACAGCCCTCGTTACGTGGCTACCAAATGAACTGCTCTTCCAAATATTTTGCCTTTTCTCACCTACAGTCTCTCGAGTCGAGGATCTGAATCAAGAATTTATAACACACATTTGCATCTTTCGACAGATATGCTCTGTATTCAGCAAAGTGGCATTGTCTGCCCTGCGCAATTATAGCAGTCGTTTTGCTGACCACTTTTCTTCCTATGCCTTGAACATCCGATATCTTAGGAACATGGCGATGGAACATGAGTTTATGTGGAAGTTCGGCGAAAAGTTGAATTTAGGTCTTCCCGTTCCACCATCTAGCAGATCTTGGCTCGAATTATTGCGAGTTGTTGCGTCGTCGCCCGCTCGCACCGCGGTGCAAATCCACAATCTCCCGTGGGATGGTATTGATCTGAAGGATATGCTGGAATCTATTTCTTCATGTCGGCTAGCATCTTTGAGTCTTTTCTTTGGGGAGCAGCAAACAAAATTGTCTCTGCAGCAAATTCTACTTGTCCTGTCGCTCCACAATCTTGAATATGCTACCATATATGGGCTGATTCCTTCACCAACGCAACGTTTCAAGTGGCGGAACGAGTACCTTCCCTCCAGAATCGAAAGTCTTGATTTGCTTCGTTGTTGCCTTTGCGATGAAGATGTCTATGGCTTAGGAGGATCAAGGACTCGTTCAAAGCCACGGAGGTTGTACATCGAGACACTGAGGTTCAGCTCATTCCATCATCTGCTTACCGCTGATGGCTTTCGTCGCTTTTTGAGAAGTATTGAGCCGCTACATCTCTGCTGTGCATTTCAGGAGCTTTCAGCTAGTGAAGGCAACATATGTCGCCTCGGAGGATACGTCGACAAGGCACTCCTTCACACTGTCCAGTTTCGATTCGGCCGTCCTCGAGGCGGCACACTTTACCTTGATGGAGGAAAGGAGGACTCGAATCTGATCTCTGATCAATTTCTGACGGTCGATGCTCAATGGCAGTATCTGTCAGAGTTGATATTCATCTACTCACATTTTCCGGCGAGTGCAATCTTTGAGTTCCTGCAATCGGCCACTCGAAGACATCCTCCATTGCCCGATAGGCATTTGGTCGTCCAACTGAAGCCATTCTTTGGAGACTGTGACTTTTCTACATCCTGGTTCTCCGAAGCCCTTGGGACATTCCAAACCTCACTAGCAACGACTTCTGTCGAATCATTCCACCAGAGGTACGGGGAAAGCTCCAGATATCACCTGCAGTACGATCCGTTAAGATCCGGTGCCATTTTTACGGTTTTTTGCATGCGGGATGGCTATCTGGTTGATCTCTGGATTATTGATCAAGATGATGCGTCCGGGAACGAGGACTCCCTCCACTTTTGGAAAAATTTCGATAGTTACTACAGCTGCTGAAGCCTTCAGACTGGTGGAATCTCAACCAAGGACTGTGTACATCTAACTGGGCCAACAGGAAGGTTTTAAGTGCTTAGCGGATCTGGAAGCTGGCATAGTGTGCTTTCATTGCGTTGACATTGCAGCCGGGTTAAATAATGCGATCATGAAAGGATCCTTTTATATTGTGCAACTTGTTCTCTTTGAGGCGGAGATTGAAAGCGAGGTGACGGACATAGCGTATAGTCCGGAGACACCTTGCCCTGGAGACCTTGCTGGAGGAAGAGGCAATGACCTTTATAGTGTGCTATACTTCTATGACCTTTGAAATGCCAATGTCTATGTCCCAGCTACAGATATATGACAAGCGCAGTCCTTATAGATAGATATGTTCAGAGTCACTGCCGAATCTCACTAATCGCAGAAGAGATTTGAACGAGTAATAATATAGCTTGGTCATTACAATAACTATGCTCTTCATACACTCACAACAACAGTTGCTCATAACTTATAAGTGTGAAAACTCAAGCTGAGATAAATGAGGAAGAAACGACTGAAGTGAGAAGATGAGACGAATAAAGTCGAGGCATATGGATGGAGAAAAGTGAGACGGACCATCGAGAATAACTCGAGATGGATTCGACTTGGTATACAAGAAGAGGCTGAGAGAAAAAGGCGAAGGAATTTGGAAGATCATTCATGGAAACTTGATGTGAAGAGTTGAATGAGGAGGAATCAAGACGGAACACAGAGACAAAGAACACTCAGAAGGCACACAGAGACAATACTCTCATGTGAAATTCGCGAGAGAACAAGATGAAAATGAAATGAAAAGGGATCATGGAAGTTGTAACGTACCCTCCAACGTGAAAGCATACAACCTGATTAGGGCTGGACATGAGTCGATGAGAACGAGGTAGAATAATACGTGATGCAGAAAGAAATCAGAAACGTCGAAGACGCAATCAAACTAAGCTATGCACATGGATCAATCCACAAAATAAAGGCAGGCGAAACACGGTGAAGTGCTTGAGAGGGCTGGCTTAGATTCGATCGCGTCGTCCAATCTAACATTTACTATCCCATCTAACATTTATTAGTATTCAAACAACTAACGTGAAGGGAAGTGATGCAGGAAAAGCTCATAAACCTCAACATACCTTGTTAATTGGAGTCGACTCCGCCCCACATTGCAACGGAGTCAGAAGTCTGAACACTTTCGCCCATGACAGCAGTCATTACCACATTCAAGGAAGAACCAACGACCAAGAACGGGGTGGACGTACTGATTGCTGATTCCCCACAGCGGAGTAGTCACCATGTTAGAGACATTGCCATCCCTGTTCCCCCAAACGAATATCCGTAAGCGGCGATTGACAAGAGATAGAGCAGAAGGCAGAAAACGAGACGCACACTGACGCAGAAGCATGTGCTTGTAGTTCGATAATTTCCACTTGAGAAGAATTTGGGGGTGAAACTGTCCCAAACGACAAGCATTAGACTTTCGAGAACATGAGATGGTGGCGAATGAATACGTACGTCGTTGCAGGAAGTGGAATGTGCAGTTGGGCAATTTCCACTTTCGAGTAAAAGTTATGGGCCAGACTATCCCAAACGTTCGCGAATTAAGTTAAGTTGAAGACGAAAGGGGGGGAACGGGAGAAGAGAAAACGAACTCGGCAGACGAGATATTGGAAGCGTTGGAGTCCTCATCGTCGTCCCACGCTTTCTGGATGTGAGCTGACTTCTCAAAGTCGGAGTCAGCCTTCTCTTCGGTATTTTGAGAACTATTCCCCATTGAAAGGTGTTAGCGCACAGTATAGAACTACGGGAGAAGAAAGAGGCGTACATAAATTTGGCGAGAGGATGCGGAGGTCGAACTTTCGTGCACCTTTGAGGAGACGTGGGAGGAGTGACGGTGGCACTCGTGGCTAGTTGCTCAATTGTCGTCTTTGTTTCCTTCTTCATCTTGGCCTGTCGAGCTTTCTTTGCATGACTTCTCGCCGCCGCCGTCTTCGAGCTCCTAGGTGATTTCTCGTCAGAATCGTTACCAGCGGAGAGGAAATATGCAGGAGGAGTCGGGAGAGGGCACCTACTTCTTCATCGCCTTCAAAGAGAGCGTAGGACGAGCTCTCGCCAAGTTGTTCTTCGTGGATCGAGCCATAATTGACTGTTAGTAGTACCGTGGATAAAAATACGCTGCAGATAGCTTGTAAACAAGAAGTTGCTCGGGAGAGAGCTAATCAAGAAAGGTAAAAGTGTAGAAGAGTGGTCGTTGGTGGAGGGAGAGCTAAGCTGAGCGACCGGCCTTTTATAGGACGTCTGATCTTGTATCAGGACACTATAATTCTTGTTTTGCTTATTAGACTTTTTGTAATGTTTATATCACGTTTTGTCTTTCGATTTCGTGAGAAAGCCCCTTTCCCAGGCTAATTACAACTGAGACACAATGACGACAATCCTAATTTTCATCAAGCGGTCACAAACCACCAAGTTGTGAACATCAATCGTCTGATTATGAGCCATGATACGTTCTCCTTGAAGATATGATAAGAAATTTATGGTGGCCATAAAGCGTATGAGAGAAAATCCGAAGAAACCAACAGACCGGAAGTCGCGGGGGCAAATGGGTCTCATCCCGAAATCCCCCATCAATCTACTAGAAATTCTCACCTGCGAGCTTTAAGCAACTCAGAGTTCGTTGTAGACGAGCTCTCGAAAGTAGTGCCCATATCGTTAGATATAGAGACGCTCTCCAGCCTCTTTGAGAAAAAAATTGCAAAAAACTAAGAAAAATCGAAAATTCCACGTATCTCACTGTTACACTCTCTTACGGTGCCACAATCAGCACACAAGGCTTTTATAGAGCTGAAGAAGGTTGCATACGAGTTCCCAATCTCTTTTAGATTTGTGGCGTTTGAGGCGCTCCGTCGCGTTTTACGCGATCAAAAAGCGTGACGCGCATTCTCTTCTCTACATTCACTTTGACAGATAACGACGTCTCCCATGTCTCCCTTGCATTATGTACTCGCCTAATCCTCCCTACCATACCTGAAGATTCAACCATCTGAACCGATACTTCAAGGCAGGATGAAAGGGCGAGGATGGACCCACGCTGTGGGATGAGTTTTGAACGTTCGACAGGGGATGAGGGAACATGTTTAGGGGTCATGACTTTGGATATCGCGGTGAGACCTCTTTTGGCTGAGTTTTTGTGTCAGGGAGTGGAGGACAATGGGACTTCTTCCAGCTTGAAATAAAGCTTTTTCTATCGTACGATGTTTCGCCATCTTTTTCTGCTTTCTCTCAGCAGTGGCATTAATTCCAGTGGTACTCTGGTCTCATTCGAGTTTATTATCAAACCAGAGGGGCAAACTTGTTTGGCTCTTTTTCGCCAAATGATCAAGTAGCTGTGATCTTGCCCTTGACTCTTTATCTTTGGCGTATGATGCCTCACTCTTCAGAAGATCTTTCGAAGCTCTCTATTTTATTGGGAGTTTTGATCATAGCTCTCATCAAGCAAGGGTTTCCAGAAAAGATTTTCGAACGAGCGAGTCCGACTATCCATTTCTGGGTTTAATGTAAGCAAGCAGTTTGAACTGTTGCTTTGGACCCATTTCTGAAGTAGAATTGAGTGTTAGCGCACCTCAAAGCCCATCCCTATCCCAAACTTCTTCCATACCACTAATTCCTCTTCACACAATGATCTTTAGTACCTCTTCGGCTAGTCTACAACAGAACGAGAGCGTCGTTGCCTTACGGAGGGAGGTATTGAACGTTTGCATGGGAGGGTTTGTGGGATAGTCCTCCAAGAAAGTCGAAACCTATATATAAGACTTCTGATCAGGCGAGGACGGTTGCTGTTGTTGAGCTGCAGCCATGACCTTGTCAGCTCCAGTTCGAACAATACACAGTTGGTGACGTTGTGTGCGTCTCTAACGACGGGCTGCGGGGTGCTGCCCTCTAAGTACACGTGTGTTGCCTCTCTAGCAAGTTGTAGGGTCGGAAGAGCGCTGATTCTCCTTCTATTTGTATATCTGCGGTGCAGGCGTCAATGCCGTAGGCGACTCATAGAGTTTCGCGCGCACCTTCTCTGCTATCCACCCGCTTAAACGAGACTCTCAGCGGAGTCTCGCCAGCAATAATCATGGACTGAGGTCGCGAGGGGAGACCGGACCTAATCCACTCGGACCATTGATGGACTATGCTGAGCATGAGGGATTCTTTTCTAATGCATCTCTTTCTGCTGATAGTGTCATATCAGTTGTGTCCGGAGAGATGAGACATGAATGTCTTTACCTGACAGTCACTCGACACTCATCTGCATCAACTCTCGCCAGAAGTCTCGCTCAGGCACGATTTCGGCTGGAAGTCTCGTCTAAGGCTACGAATCAGTGAAGAGTTCCGGCTATGATTGACGAGAGAGGTGACAGGACAACGCACAGGCACCTTCTGCCCAGAAGCAAGAGGCAAACTGCCCTCTCGCTCGGCCCATCTTATGGCATCCAACATACCAACATAGTATCCTTTATAGGCCGAACGGTCTGAATCCCGCCAGACTGCGCATATCAACCCGCTTCAAAGCTCCTCGCCAAAGACGGGGTTTTTGATCCCTTCGCCTGAAATAAGTTGCTTACGTACCCATGGTCATCATACTAGTGGTGGAGGGTATTTGTCGATATTTGGATACTGATCGTCAGGCTTTTGCACCGCGATTTGAAGTGAGACATGCAGGCACTTGAAGCACACCTGCTTCATTCGAAGGATAAGTTGTTGCCTAGTGGATCACTAACGATAACAAATAACTTAGGGCAACTTTATTGTATGCACATTGTTGTAAGCTGTCCTCATCTGATCCCTTTGCTCAAACCTGTCCCGCCCGCACTTTTCTCCGTCCTCCTCACCTTGCCTCCATTCTTCACTTCCTTCAAGCCGCTTCAAAGTTCACCTTCACGTCATCAACTTGGCCAACCTTGCTTACTGAAGCACACGGTAACAGACTGTCGAACCAAGCGAGACTCCATCAATTTGTGTGGACCTGGTGTTGCAAGTTGAATTCCAAGTTGCTCGTTGATTGCATGGCGCGTGCAGTGCTCCTCCACCACAATTAATCAACAACGCAAGGATTCTCCCTCCATAATCAATCACAATACTCTCCGCCTGTACTAGTCAGTCTCCGAGCGCTGTGCCTCCCCACTTTGAACAAGGCGGCCACGACGTTCTAAGCCCGCTAGGGTGAAACTGTGGTCATCCAACAAAACCAGCTCAACCCGAGCAATTTCTGTTCTCACTCACACCCAGTCGAATCCACAACGAGCAAGAGGGATAGTGATGCTCCTTCTACCACTCCTGCTTCCGGCCGCTCTTGCGCTGTGGCCCGCGCCAGTTTCCTTCCAGAAGGGAGAAGGAGTTGTAAGACTATCAGATGGATTTGGCATACGAACGAATGGATTCCATGCTCCTCCTGTGCGAATCCAACGTCCTCGAATGAGTTTGAGCTAATAGGATGGGATAGGACCTCCAAAAAGCAGTCGACCGGACGAAGTCGCACCTGATAAAGGACGAGCATGGACGAATGATACCTTCCCGTGGTGCAGAGGACGAATCCGCCGTCTCCTCCGCCGATACACTCAGCGCACTCGTCCTCAAACTCTCCTCTCCAAAAACCAAACGCTCAGCTGCAGGCAATGAAGCTGAATTTGCCTTGCCTGGCTTCCAGGCTCTCCCACGCGCAGTCTCGGAATCCAGTATTCCTAAGGGGACGTTGAAGACCGTGGCGGAGGAGACGAATGCACCTCTAGAGGAGTGGGATGAGGCTTACTCGTTAACTATACCGCAAAAGGGGGAGGCTGTTCTTGAGGCAGGATCCGCCCTGGGATTCCTGAGAGGATTGGAGAGCTTCAGTCAACTCGTGTATCAATTGCCGAAGAAGGGTAAGAAGGACAGGTACATCGTCGACGTGCCGTTGAAGATCCAGGACAAGCCTGCCTTCGCGTATCGTGGTATGCTTGATCCGTTCGCTGTTTACTTGCACGGACGTCCTGATGAGAGTGATTGACAGGCTTCCTTCTGGATACCTCAAGGAATTGGTTCCCTCTGGATGCGGTGAAGAGACAGCTGGATGCTATGTCTTATGCTAAGGTGCACGACTCTTTCAATATTCATTCCCCCTTGACCATCGGCGCAATAGTTAAACGTCTTCCACTGGCACATCGTCGATTCCAACTCTTTCCCTCTCTCCCTCTCTAAAGCTCCCTACTCCCTCCTTTCCGAAGCCGCTGCCTTCTCCCCCGAACAAACTTACTCCCAAAAGGACTTTGTAGAAGTCCTAAAGTACGCTCAAGAGCGCGGAATCACCACCATGGTTGAGGTGGACAGTCCTGGTCACATGTCGGCTGTCGGAAAGGCTTTCCCTGAGCTTGGAGCGTGCATTGAGGCCTCGCCTTGGGGAACTTACGCCGCGGAACCGCCGTCAGGACAAGTGAGGTTGACGGATGAGGGTGTTGAATTTGTGGCGGGATTGTTTGACGAGTTGACGTCTCTTACTCCGGGTGAGCTTTTACAAATATGAATGTGCTCTGAACCATGCTGAGAGATTATGCAAAGGTCATTACTTCTCCACTGGGGGAGATGAAGTTGTCAGCCCGTTGATTTCTTTTACTGCGACATTCCTCTCAATCCTGGCAACTGTAGAACCTGAACTGCTACAACAATGATGGACCGACACAGGATTTGCTAGCCGCTAAAAACTGGACGATTGAAGATGCTGTCACCAACTTCGTCGTAAAGACTCATCAGTCTCTGGCGAAGAACGGCAAGGTCTCGCCTGTCCTTCCCAATGTTCAATTCATTAAGAAAGGGCTCAGGTTCCCGCCGTTTGGGACGAGATTGCGTTGAATCACCAGGTCGGTCAAACCCACCAGATCAGCAACGAGTCCCTCGTCATTGTCTGGCGAGACTCGTCCTTCGTAAAAGAAGCGATCGAGGCTAACTACAAGATCATTCACGCCGCGTCAAACTATTTCTACCTCGACTGTAGGCCGCTGTCTATTTTCCCTCGAACTTCTATTTACTGAGACGTTTGCAGGTGGAGCCGGAGGTTGGGTTGGCGACTGTCCAACTTGTGGTTCTTGGTGTGCGCCATTCAAGACATGGCAACACATCTACACCTTCGACCCTTACGCAAATGTCACGGATGATAAAAGAGATCTCGTCATTGAAGGTCAAACACTGCTATGGGCAGAACAATCTGGGCCGGAGAACGTGGACAGCATCGTCTGGTAAATATTTCTTTCTACTTCATGGGAAGGAGTTGAACGGATGGAAACAGGCCCAGAGCTGCCGCTGCAGGTGAGCTTTGGTGGAGTGGAGGTGGAGACGTTGCAGAGGCGCTTCCTCGCCTTCATGACTGGAGGTCAGTTGTCATGTCCCCTTTCTTATATTTGATGCTGATTGGTGGACGAATAGCTACCGTGCTAAGAGGAGGGGCATTCAAACTATTATGCTCCAGAGCGAATGGTGCGCATATCACCCTGGTAAGTGTGACTTGACCGCTTGAAGCCCAAAATGTCAACGGAACCATTTGCAATTGCCATGTTTCTGTATTCAACGTCGATATTTGATTGAAACTGGAACAACACGAGCAATAGCAGCGAACCATTTAACCTCTTTCGCATAGAATTAGACACCATTTTATTGGATACCGCATTCACCTTTCCTAGGCTACATATACTTCGAAGCCTTATCATTGCTAGGAATCGCTGTCTC
>MU271850.1:0-13182 GCA_021432655.1 Atractiella rhizophila
TGTTCCCTCTCGCGATCACGTTCGGAATGCCGGTCGTCGCGATGGCTCTCCCTGTCTTTATCTCGTGGGGATACGGAGCGTCTCGAACGGCGGGGAGAGGGAGAACGACGATGGGAGCGGTCGCGAGAGCGCGACCTGTCGTGCCTGGATGATCGGTGTCTGTCCCTCGAGCGGGAACGGCTCCTCCTCCTCTCCCTGTCCCTGTCTCTCTCACGGTCTTTGTCCCTATCTTTCTCTCTTTCCCTGTCACGATCCCTATCCCTGTCACGCTCTTTTTCTCGCTCCCTCTCTTTATCCCTGTCATCTGGACTCCGTCGACGTGGGGAACGCGAGCGCGAACGAGCACGAGAACGCTCCTTCATCGATACATGTCAGTGTGGTGTGGATTTCTATTACGAAAGCGCGTACGGAATAGTCCGCCTCCTTTCTCGTATATCCATCTTCAGCTCCACCATCCGTCTCTCTTCCATTACGCGGAGAAGCCTTTGGCAATCACAAATTTGGAGTGAGATGGATAGGATGGGGTGAAGGCTGCACGTACGGATTTGGGCCGTTCCACTTGGATGACATCAGCTTTGCTTTCCATGGCAATAAATTAAGACGGAACGCGTACCAGAGTCGTCTTCCATGATCTTTTTCAGTGTTTGAGAGGCAATTCGGGATTTTGTCAGAGTCCCCTTCGTCGTTTTTTCGACCCGCGAGAGGGACAGAACAAAGCCTAACCCTAAGCCGACAACTTAGGAAATAGAAAATCGACAGAAGCTTTCGATCTGGCAACAATATTGAAGTTGAAGAAGTCAAGCTATGGACTCATATTCGAACGTATGGGCAGACCCACCAACACCCTCCCAGCCAAAAGCGCCAGCAGCGAGCTCAAGCACACTCGATTCCTTCTCCCCGCCGAATGTCGATCATGCGACGACTCATGGGCAGTCGTGGAGTCGTCCAATCCAGATGCAGGAGGAAGAGGAAGTCTGGGGGGCACCTGCAAGTTCCTCTCGTGCTCGATTTTCAGCGGATGCAAGTGGGGGAAGCGGGGATGACGGGTTTGAAGAAGCGAGCTTCGCAGATCCTGCGACCAGCGTTGCGAATGAAAAGCAGGAGAAAGAATGGGGAACGTTTGGAGAGGATGTAAACATCTCTTTTGGCGCTTCTGCGGAGGACAATTTAGAAACTAAGTCGTCACCTCTTCGAAATGCTGCCTCGACATTCGCAGCCCACCACAACCTGCCAACATGGGACAGCACAACCGAGCGTACAGCATGGGAAGCGACTTCCGCTCCTCTTGCCCTACCTTCCGAGCCGACTCCGTCAAGTTCCAGCGGATGGGAGCGACGGACCTCGCTCGATCTCGAAGTTTCGCTCTCTCGGCCCGCATGGGAGAGCTCAGCTCCTCCCAAAGTCTCCTTGGAGCCTCTTCCCGAGATCGCAGCGGTTTCACCGTCGCGGTGGGACAGTAGAGCAGAGCGCGAATTCACAGAGGACGAGCGGCCGGCATGGCAGATACCCGCTTCTTCCAATCCGTCCTTGGACCCTCAACCGACGACGACGACTTCGAGTGCATGGGAACATCGAACGTCTCTCGATCTCGAGGTCGAGCTCGATCGACCGACATGGGAGAGCTCTGGTCCACCCAAAGTCGCGTTGGAGCCTGTTCCAGAGGTTGAACCGCCTGTCGTGTCTAGGACACACCATCGATGGGAAAGTCGAGCCGAACGAGAATTCGTCGTCATGGATGAAGGTCCAGCATGGGAGTCGGGAATGGATATGAAGGGACAGTTGAAGGAAGAGGAGCGGACTAACACGGCGTGGACGAGTCAAGCTGAAAAGGAGTTTCAGCTTCAGTCTGAGATGCCTTCATGGGAGAGTGGGGTGGGCAATCCTAATGGCGGCGCGAAGCAGGTTGAGGCTGGAGTGGCAGGGGGGTTTGGAGAATTGTTGGAGAAGGAAATGAAAGGGGAGGTAAAGGAGAAAGAGGCTGGAGAGGAATGGGGAGCTGTTTCGTTGAAAGAGAGGAAGGAGAGAGAACCAAAGAATGTGGTACGCTTCTTCTTGATTTCTGGAATCGGGATGAGTAGATGACCGTTGGCTTTCGCGTCCTTGCTGAGTAGCCTGCTGCGCTTATTGACAAACTGCAACGCGAATTGGCAAGTTTTGCGAAGGAGGTTAATTCTGCAGAGTTGAAAGAAGATGCATTCGACAAGACATCTTTTGTTTCTGATCTCGGTTCTTTAATACGCAATAAAGATGAGCTGTGCGTCTCTCGCTCTTTCCTATCTCACCCCTCCCGATCATGTGTGCTTATTCCGCCAACAGAAATCAACTATTCCATGACCTCACTCGCCTGCCTCCCCTTGAACCAATCACGAAGGCTGCTCTCTTTGAAAGTTCCACTCGCAAACGTCAGACCCAAGCCATCGTGAAAACAGCCTCCAACGCAGCCGAAATCCTCATCGGCACCTCCCGCATCCCAACCGGGCGTTTCGCGTCCTCTACTCTCGCATTCAACCGCCCACGGGTCTCTGCATCTTACTTCGAAGACACGCCGTCGCCCATCAAGAATAGCTTCGCGCCATCTCTGGCGGAGACGAAGGAAGCTCACAACCCTCCGCCTGGAGAGAAGGAAGGGAAAGGCTTATTTGGAGGCCTGTTTGGGGGGAAGAGAGGAAGCATGTCCCTCAGTGGGATCAGCGTGCCTTCCTTGTTGGCAAATAGGCAGCCAAGTGAAGAGAGGGTCAGGTCGCCCACCCAATCAACATTTGGATTTGGCCGTAGTTCCTCGCCTGCTGCTCCGACTGGCGTCTCGACCCCTCCCCAAGGTACGATCTCCCCTTCCGTGAGAACATCTTCTCCTGCCCTCGAAGCAACACCAAAGTCGAGGAATATACAACCCGCCCCGTCACCTGTCATGCCTACTAAGGGCGACCTGCTCCTCGATTTTTCGGACCCTGTTGCTTCAACATCTAAGAACCCCATGACCAAATCAGCTCCTCAGCGTACAGCTTCCCCTTCAAGAACTCATGCTTCCACAGTTTCTCGCCTTTGGGGAAGGTTTTCTCAGGCTTCCACTGCTGCAAAATCTAGAGGGGATGATGATGACGATGACAGCGATGACGGAGAAGGATATGACTATGGACGAGGTCTGATCAAGGGTGGAGGAAACACGGAAACCTGGAATTACGACGATGACGACGTTCCTCTTTCTTCGATTGCCGCTCAGGCTGGGCGAGCTCCTCAACAACCAGCAAATGATCCCTTTGACGTGTTCAACCAACCTGTTCAGCCCCCATTGCGGGCACAGACACAAGTACCACCACATCCTCCTCCCCCTGTTCGATCTGCTACTCAAATATCATCCTACTCAGAAGCTGGAGACGCCGAACTGGATTCAGCAGACGATGGCTTTGACGACTTCATTTCTTCACCTAATTCCAACCCTATAGCTCAAGGCTTCGAACCCATCCGTCCGCCACCGCCCCCGAACGAGCAGTTAACGAAGGGTCACAAGCCTAGCGATTCGATGTCTTCTTTCTTTCGCGGCCCACTTGCTTCTGGGTCTGGGCGCGGACACAACAAGACAGATAGCATGTCCTCCTTCTTTCGCGAACCGCTCAGAGTCCCGAATCACAAACCAAACATTCCTGCAACGATACCTCAATCTCCTCTGTGGGAAGAGCCTCCTTCGCTACCAGTAAATGGAAACGCAACGAACATCAAACCTCAGATGCCCTTCACTTTCCCTCCTCCTATCTCGCAACCATCAACCAAACCGGCAGTCGACTTGCTGGATTTTGATGACTTCATTTCAGCCCCTACGACTCTACCAGCACAGCCAGCTACTTCAACGGTGTCGTTTAGTGGTTCGATGCCATCTTTAACCCCAATGAAACTCACTCCCACACCACAACAAAAGCAAGGTCTGTCCAAAGCAGATTTATCTTTCTTCGAGAATCTGTAAGACTCCCACATCGTTTGTTCATGCTGTACATACCCATACTGTAGTTTCGTGACCTTGTTCGGATTGAATCAGCCTTGCATCCTCATATAGTGTTTTTTCTGCTCCAGAGTTGAATGTGAACATCAGGTGTTGTGCCTATGCAAGGCTGCAGATGTTACCAATGATCAAAAACAAGTCAAGAAATCCACTGCATGTTAAAATAAAACATTCCCTGCGACAGCTGTGACTATGTTTAAATTGAAAATGAATTGAAATGGTATGGATAGGGGATGAAGAGGGACGGAATGTGGGATGGTGTGAATATCATTGATTAGAGATGAAAACCAAGCAAGGAGGATAACGGAGACGAGGAATATGGACTGTGAAACAAAGCATGTCCTAAGCCGTTTGAGGAGGGAGCTGTTGTTGAGGTCTGGGATCAGTTGGAAGGTGACTATTCTGTGGAAGGTTGCCAGTATTCGAAGGCGTAGCAGTCCCTCCATTTGCAGCCTTCGCCGCCCTCTCTTGCGCGCGCTTCCTAATCCTCAGCACCTTCTTCCTCTTCTTGATACAACTTGCGAGTGCCGTATCTTCCCCAAAGAAGATTTTGTACTCGCAGAATGCACAGAGCCATTCGTCAACTCCGGCGAAGTAGGAGGGAAGCGATGAAGAGTAAACGGGATCGCCTGGCGTTCCAGGATGGATAGGATCGTCCGCGTTGTACGAGTTCGAATGGCTGAGTCCTCCATGCGTAGGCGTCGGAGCTGAATTAGGGAGACGGGACGGGACGTAGTTGTCTCGATGGTGGACGTTATTCGCATTGGCCAGAGCAGAACGCTTCTTCTTCCCCTTCTTAGCAGGAGGTTTAGCAGGTTCGACCGGTGGAGAGGCATCATTCTTCTCCACGTTAGTGACGGGGCGAGGTTTGGCCTTGGTCGCAGCAGGCGGCGGCGCCACTTTAGAAACTGGGGGTTTCTTCGCTGGGACCTTTCTCGCCACTTGCTTGTCGGTGACAGATCTTGCAGCAGCCTCCTTCTCAGATGCCAACCTCCTCGCCGCCTCCTCTTTCAAGACCTCTTGCGCTTTCTGTTTCGCTTTATTCAGCTTCTGAGTTTGTTCGGTCAGCGTTCGCATCCTGTTCAATACCAAAGAGGATGTCGGCTTGGTGAATGTGAAGTCGTCTTCGGGTGGCGGATTGACCGACGCCGGAGGCGGCAGGGCGAGTAGTTTAGGGAGCGGGGGTTTGAATGTGGTAGGAGAAGTGGAAGAAGGATCGTAAAGGTTAGGAAGCTTGATAGGCTTCATGAGTGCGCCGTATTTCTCCCTTTCAGCTTTCAACTCCTTCGCCTGCTTCTTTGCCGCCTTTGCCGCTCTGCTAGGATTCCTCGCCGCTGCCGGTTGAGCGGTCGGTGCAATGATGTTCGGTTGGAGAGCGGTGAGAGGGGAGAGGGCCATGGGAGGAGAAGCGCGGAGCGATCTCTTCTCCACCACTGTCTTGTAGCGCTGCATGATGGATCCGGGGGACAGAGGAATCCTGTTCTTTGCGACTTGGGGGAGCTCGAGAGCTGACGTTTTCTTGGGAGAGGGAAGGGTAGCATCTCCTGTTCTCGTTGCGTTAGCCACTCATAACAAGGATGTCGTTTTACCTTTCAAACCTGCTTTAGCACCCGCGTTGCTCTCATCTTTCCCTCTTCCCCCTTGCGGCCTGACTCTCGCCATATCGGGTGTGTTACGCATAGCGTCACCTCCATGACTAGCTGTAGAGACCTCCGGCACCTTCCTCTTCTTCTTATTGCCTCCACCTTGTTGCAACGATCCGTCCGAATTCCTGAATTCGTCCCTATCATCCAATCTCCCATTCACATCGCTCCCACTATCCCTCGCATCCCTTCCATCCATCTCGTCCAGCGTCCTGTCGAACAAACTCGACGGTGGTGCCCTTCCCAACTTTCTCCTTATCCCTGCATAGTCCACACCACCGAACAATCCCCCTTGCGTCGCCACCGCCGCCTTGGCGACTCCCTTCACTATTCCTTCCACGCTGGAGAAGATAGCGCAGTAGGTCGACGGGTCTCTACCGCTTGTTACGCCATTGAACAGCAGCGACGTTTTGATCGTAGGGGACGTTTTGACCGTGGAGGAGGTGCGCCCCTTGTTACCTGGGGTTTGGGGTGAGCAGTTGACGGTGGAAGGGACAGAAGAGGCGGTAAGGTCGACGCTGCTCTTTTCGGAATGGTCGGAATCGAAGGAGGACGAGCCCATGCCTGGCGAGGTTGGGTCGGGGATGGACTCTTTGACGGACGCGGAGCGAGAGAGGATGCGCTCGATGTTGTGTGCTTGACTGGCCATGTCGAACGTTCCGTTCGTTAGGGGAGCAGGAGGGTGAGCGTGAGGGAGCGGGGGGAAGTCGGCCATGAGATGGGTTCGGTGGGTAGGAGGGTCGACGTAGTAACGACGAGGGCCTTCGTCTTCGTCCGCTTCGGGCGGATCAGCTCCATTGATGTGCATGTCCGAATGCGAGTGGATTGGAGAGATGGAGAGGGAGCCATCGGCATTGGTTTGGACGAGACCCAGCGGAGGGACATTCGGATCGGCTTCAGTGCTCATGTAAGCACTAGACATGAAGGGGTCGAAGGGTAATCCCTTGTCAGCCATCATTCCATCACCTTCATACCCATAAGTGACCTCTTCCAACGCATCCGTCCCACTGCCGGAGATGGACCTTTGATGATGGTGGTGGGATGCGTAAGAAGTGGCACCGGGAGGCGGCATATTATCGAACTGCCGGATCAATCCAGCGAGTTCCTCTTCGTCTTCAGGTCTACTGAGCCTCTTTCTCTTCGGTAGAGGCTTGATGACCCTTCCACCACCTTGAAAGATTTCATCGCCGAAACTGAGACCACATCATCACCCAGCAGAGGGAGGACGAACCAGCATTCGCATTCGTGTCCTGACTCCTAGCATAATCCTCGTCGAACTCTTCGTCTAAAGCTCCTGAGCCGACAGAGTTGTCGTATGCATCAGGCTTGGTTTTTGTGAGGTAGCTGTGCTTCTCCTGCATGCTTTGGAGGTCTTCTTTGGTCACCAATTCGTAGTCTCGATTGGCGCCAGTAGGGAAGTAATCGCTGGGGAGAACTATGCTGGTAGGATTGAGATACTGAGTCTGTGGAGGGGAAAGCATTGCTCGACGAGGGGCGAAGGGTAGATTATCGATGGTGGTCGACATTCATGATCCTTCCTGCTTGCCTCCGCCTCTGCCTCCGCCTCAACTCAAATTTATTGATGCACCAAACAAGAACTGCATCGCAGTTCCAGTTGTCTTTGTCAAAGTCTCAAAATTGCATGAAAGGGACCATCTATACAAAATAAAAAGGTTTGTTTCAAAGTCTCATTGCACAATGCCTGCTTGCTTACGCTTGCCAGATTCGCTTAATAAACTCCGTCAGTCCTGTGTCGCCAGAACATGAGTATCTTCGGTCCAAATGATCAACGAGAGTAAGGAAAGCACTGACCGATATCGTTGGTGTTGAACTGATACACTCCGACGAGCACTCCTCCCGTCAGAATCCTGACTGCCCACTTGGCAATGGGACCGATCACAGGAAACTTTCGCTCATGAAGGTAATCCACCACACAGGAATCGAATCCCTACGCATCCATCCAGCATCATGAACACTTGTCTTTTCTGCTAGAAATGAAATAAAAGGGACGCCGTACGATATGAGAATGGAAAACGAGCGCAACGCTGAGCAGTCCGTCGAGGACGGGGTGGGCGGAAGAAACGAAAGTTGCTCCGACCATAGGTATGAGGGAGGCGGAAAGGAGTCTCTCAAACGTCCAATGATACGATCCGTGAGTGCGGGAAGGAGGTGGGAAGGTGGTAGCGTCGTTCACATCGCCCTTAATATATGCTGCAAAACCTCGTCACCGCCATCCCAACGACGCTCAGAAGGCAAAAACATACTGGGAGCAGCTTCCGGCATCTTAGAAGCAGTTGAGACAAAGGCTGTTTGTGCTACGACGTCGCCTTGTGAGCGAACAAGTACCACGATACGGATGAGGGGAGCACGAACCAGGTCGAAATTGGTTTTGTGCTGCACGGCGCAGAGCCGGCGCGAACATTTGGGCCTGGCGCTGACTTGCGATCCTCAACATGGTTGTGGATGCTGGAATAGAGGCAGCGAAGGGGAGCTGGGGAGAAGTGAAAGTGCCGGTTCAAATGCGTCGAAAATGATTCGCCGGCTCCCGAGTCCATCCGGTGCTTCTTCACTCACAGTCCAAATACTGGCAACCTCATGCTTTCAACCAGGTGCCTCAAGAGCGTTAGTTGTCTAGCGAGATCCACGAGGTCCTTTTCGTCATCTACAAGGTGGTTCCTACTCATGTGGGGGATGTGATTGCTGATATAGTGTTGGGCAGCGCCAAAATGAAGGTTGTCCCCGTGCCTTGCAGGAGCGATAATGTGCGCTCTCTGAAGCTTCGTAGCCGTTGCAGGCAGGAAATGACTTAAGCGGATGGTATTAGTACGCCTATCTGCTCATCGACGAGCCAACAAAGAAAGCAGCTGCCATCGGTGCGTAGTCATGGTCAGAGTTCGGCAGAGCTCAACGCCATAATAGACCCGTATGACGTGAAGAAGGTTGTCGAGACGGCAGAGAAGGAGGGAGTGACCCTTGGTGAACTCGTCATCACCACCCGTACGTCTTTGAGTCGACCTTCTCCCCTCTTCTGATATTTGGACAAGATCATCATGAGGACCATTCAGGAGGCAACGTCGAGTTCAAGGAGAAGTATCCTTCCGCCGAGATCAGAGGAGGGTCGGATAAATGTCCAGGGATGACCAAGCAAGTAAGACAAATACATCTCTCCCCTCCAATTCCACGCACGCTAATGAAGAGAATGAGGACAGTCGAAAGACGGCGAGACGTTCAAGTTCGGTGAACACATCACGATCAAAGCCCTAGGCACACCGTGTCACACTCAGGATTCCATCTGCTACTTCGTCGAGGACCCGTTCACAAAGCAACGCGGCGTCTTCACCGGCGACACCCTCTTCGTCGCCGGCTGTGGGAGGTACTTCGAAGGTGAGCTAACCTCTCCCCTCCATCCATCCATCCATCCCTCCATCCATCCATCTATTCACCACGGCTGAGCATGTGCAGGAACGGGGGAAGAAATGCACCGCGCGCTCAACGGAGTCCTAGGCGACCTTCCAGGGGACACCCTAACATACGTCGGGCACGAATACACCGCGTCCAACGCTCGATTCGCAGCGTCGGTCGAGCCCGACAACGAGGACCTGAAGAAGTTGATCAGGTTTGCGGAGGACAATCAAGTCACCACTGGCAAGTTCACCATTGCGGACGAGAAGAAGTTCAACCCGTTCATGAGGCTGTCGAACCCGGCGGTGTTGAAGGCGACGAAGAAGAGTGGGATGGTGGAGGTTATTGATGAGCTGAGGACTATGAAGGTACGATTGTTTTCGTTTTTGCGAAAAGACATTAAAGACTCTGTTCTGCAGAACAATTTCCGTGGCTAGTCTAAAATATTCAAGTCGAAAAGCAAAATCGGGTCTTGTATTCCTAAGAATCAAAATAAAATGGAACCTACGTGCTACTCAGTACTACATCAGCGTTTCGTGCATGTCGCGCGGCCGTACCAGTGTACCCGTCAATGCAAATCACATTGTCTCACCACTCCAGGTTTTATTTACCACTTTCGAGCAAGGTCTTGGACAGGATTTGGAGCACGGATATTTGTTTGGGAATAGTTCATGGTTATTGAAGGCCATACAAGAGCAGGAACACAACACGACGAAAAACGAAGCATAGACACAATCCAAAAGTTCGACAGCACACGCGCTCACTTAGCCGACAGGGAGGAGTACTTTGTGACAGACTTGGTGCCCTCAGAGATGGCGTGCTTGGAAAGTTCACCAGGGAGGATGAGACGAACGGCCGTCTGGATTTCGCGTGATGAGATGGTCGACTTCTTGTTGTACGACGCGAGCTTGGATGCCTCAGAAGCTGTACTAGACGTAAGCAAATTGTAAGAAACAGTTGGAAGGAGACACACCAATACGCTCGAAGATATCGTTAACGAAGGAGTTGAGGATCATCATTCCCTTGTTCGAGATACCAGTGTCGGGATGGACCTGCTTGAGGACCTTATAGATGTAGGTAGCACTTTAAACCAAGCACATCAGCCTCAAAGCATCAGAACTGACTTCGATAACGTACTAAGATTCCTTCCTGGACTTCTTTCGCTTCTTCTTGTCTCCTCCCTCTCCAGCAGGCTTGGTTGACTTCTTCGCGCCAGTCGACTTTTTGGCAGGAGCTTTGCCAGCCTTGCCACCAGTTGAGGCAGGAGGAGCTTTGCCTATTAATTCTACTCATTAGACGCGTCGAATTCAGAGACATGTGAGGAACGAACCACCAGAGGAGGCGGGTTTAGCAGTAGTGCTCTTGGGAGGCATATTCGATTGGTGTGGGTAGGTACAGTAGTTCCTTAGTGCTGTAGGTGTTGGGTGAGATTGATGGTGGGAGGAAGAAGGTCGCGGTTGGTTTATGAAGGGGACGGAGTTGATGATTTTCTGATGATGAATTCGCGGCGTGACAGAAAAACATGAGAGCTCCACCTTCTATAAAAGGAAATCCAAGCACGTGCATACCTATGAATTAACTTCATCCATCAACGAACATCAACCGGCGCGTCCTTCAAAAGGTGCACGACGTTCTGTCGAACCCCATCTGCCACTACAAATTTACATCCAACACCCTCAAGCAACCACCACCACTCCCAAACCAATAACTGATCAACATGTCTACCGCTGGAGGAAAAGCTGGAAAGTCTGGAGGAAAGTCTGGTGCTGTACTTATAGGCAAACAGTATTCGCCAGCGTCTTACTGGTGCGTATCCGCCTCCTCCAAACGGAAAGTGGAAGCCCGCGCTGGTCGTTTTCCATAGATGTTGTTGCTTAGTCGCGCCTCACTCCCAAACTCCCTTCGTGTCATGGACGTAGGTAGGATATGTCAAGGAAGTCTGTCGGAAAGACTAGGCAAGGTGGTTTATAGGTGTCTAGGCTTAGCTGTTATGTTGGCGATACACGGGACTTCACAGCTCAACCACAGAACGGCACTGAACCTCGGAACGAGGTTATGTAACGGCATCTTCCCTGCCCTGGTAGCTGTAGTCGCACTCCCTCCTCTACCCTGGTGTGCAAGCAGAATCGCTTCCTTCCCTGTAACAGCACATGTTCTACCACACGATAAGACAGGAAGAGGGAGAGGTAGAGTACTGCTCAAACCCAGGAGCTAGCTCACGCTTGGAGCCGAACATTTGCCGCAAGTCGCTCTAGCCTAACGTCTCTTTTGCAAGCGAGCAGAGCTGACCTACTAACCAACCATGCACCTCTCAGCTTCGCTCCTCACCTTCAGCTCCTCTACAGCGCACTAGCCCTGCTACCTTGGAAATGGTTCGAACCTCTGGAGCCCCAAACCCAAACCCTGACCCTAACCCTAAACCTGGCGCAACGAACTGCGCTTCCCCAGCATCCCCTTCCTCCTCCTAACCATCTTACGAATCTCGACCCTTCTCTTCTACCACTGCTGCGAGGCAGCACGAACGAGACGCTGCTATCCGCAACCCGTCGACCTCCTGCGGAACCTGATGGTAGGCCTAGACATTGCGCTGCCTGAAGAACATCGACACCTACCCGGAATCAACCGCACAGTCTGTTCCTCCACCGAGCTACCTGTCCGGCAAAGCGCCCTTCGAGTTCGAACAGGTCCTGTAGGTACGACCTGCTCAGGTGCAGCCGTAGGGGATGGGACGCCAGTAGGAGGCTCAATAGTTGGAGCACTCCACTTAGAGACCTCCTGGTTAGGCTTTAGCGTCCCAACCTGTCTAATAATTATAACATTACGAGACGCTCTGCGGGCAGCTTGCTCAGGCTAGAGCTTGCGCCTCGCTCGCGCGGTCAGCCGCCTGCTGAGCTCAAAAAAGCTGAGCACGAGCGCAGAGAGGAGCTCCGCTGAAAGCGCGTAAGGTGGCTTTGGGTATTCGGGTACTCCCAGAGTGTCTTCTGTCTGTCGAATGGAACCACAAGGTTGCGACGAACAACAAGACGGCACTAGTAACCGCAGCCACCGCCACCTCCTCAATGTCGCGGAACTAAGCTTCTGAACTTCTCCTTCCCTAACCTGTCTCTGCTTCTTCTCTCCACCACCCTATTCCTGCCCACAGAGCTTGGATGGGTTGCTTCCTCTAGGCAATTTCTTCGATAGCTTTTCGCCGCTTCGGAAAGAACTTATTATAGCTTCAAAGAATGGACTTAGAGGGGCTCTAGCGAAAACAACCGGTCATCCACCTGACTATTCTTAGAGGACGCTCAGTTTTCCGTACCGCCTTCTCCCGTCGCATCCTCTTCAGCGTGAACAAAAACCCCCTCTACAGGACTTTGTAGAGTTTTTTACAAGAGGAACGGCAGGTTCAAAGGTGTCCAGACCCAGATGGGATCTCCATGAGCGTTGAAGACCGACCCGAATCTTTTGCTCTGAGTCGAGTCTCTACCGTACGTAGCACTGTAGTTTGCCTGACTACCCCATAAACCCGTTCGTATCTAGTATGACACGTATTCGTTCTGCCTTATTGTGTTGGTTCTTCTGTGCTTCTGTCGTACTTGTCGTCGCATACCTGTTAGTGTTGAGGACCCTGAACGGAGGGAAGAACCATCAGCACCGTGGAAGAAGAGGGAAGAAGAACCTTCGCCCATCTTCAAGGATTAGTGCGTATTGAGTCGGTTGGACACTATTGGTTCTGCGGTTGATGCATGCCGTACCTACAACCCTTATTGTGGTGGAACGCTCTAGTGCTGCACAGGTCGTCTGCCAACTCAAGGAGCAGTAAGAAGTTGTAGGTTAGTCGTCGCGTGAAGTCCTTTTTACCTCTTGTATGAGCCTACCGCTCAACTTCCACTGCTCCTTATTATGCTCAGAAGAACAATAGTGCTCGTCGTAAAGGTCGCTCGAGTTCTTAGAGTCGCCTCTCCATAAGTTCCTGTCGCCGTTCCATTTGTCCCCGTGGACATGCTTAATATATAAGTTGTGTTTAGGAGACTTTTTTTTTCTTTGCATGGTCGAGGCTATGCGACTCGCATCAATGGGAAGGAGTCTTCTGCTACCTATGCTGGCTGCCCCTTGACTTCTGGACGAAACCGTCTGGCGCTGACAACTCGGAAGAGTCGA
>MU271851.1:0-13495 GCA_021432655.1 Atractiella rhizophila
TCTTTTATTGACATTACCTCTTGAACTCTCCTAACCACTCTCTCGATGGGATCTCCGTCTGTGCCCACCAGAGACGGGTTTGCTACCTTCCATCTATGACAAGGTCCAATACTGTGACTGAGTTAGGTACGATCAATCATTCATATCGCGGCCTCACGTAAAGATGTTTTTCCTCTAAACACCCGTGATCTGCATGAGCAAAGTCACTCCGAATCAAGAAGTACTTGCCAACGTTTTCAGAGTGAAGAGAGCTGGCATGAAGAAGGAGCCATCTTCCAAGTACATCTTTCCTTGTCTGTCAAATGCTCGACGATCTACAGATGTCCACGCTATACGCAAAGGGAAGTCTTTAGTGGATGGAATAGAACTAAAGTTGATACCATTCCCTCACCTGAATCTGGATCAGGAAGTGGAAGATTATCGTAAAGTTTATTAATCACGTCGTTCCCTATTACTTGGTGAGCAAGCTATTGATTCTATTGGACGGTGCAAGAACCTGGTGCATCGTGGTCTCTAAGCTCGTGCATAGATGCTTTAAGGTCGTCTGCCGTGGGAGCTGATGGCCACCTCTTCCGATCTAAACAAGAATCAGAGTGGATGTCTCTTACCTAAGGCGTTCTTACCAATGATGTAACCGCTGTAACACCATATGGCGAGCGTGCCTCCTGGCTTGAGGATGCGCGCCATTTCATCGTACCAACGCGGTGGAAACCAATGAGCAGCAACCTGAAGTGCACAATGAATCATGCCACATCGCTGGAGACGATCTTACAGAGGCCGCGACAAGGTCGACACTCGCGTCTTTAATGAAGGGTACGGCATCAGCGTGTCCCTGGCGAAAACTCAGGTTTGCTGGTGGACCTGTCGATCTTGCAGTTTCTAGCATGGTCTCGCTAGGATCCACTCCAATCACTTCCCTAAAGCTTCCTGAGAGGTCTATGGCCGCTTGACCCTACCACGACAAATTATGGCATATTGTCTTTGGTTTTGGCGAAGCGTACAGGTCCACATCCTAGTCATTACATCGACAACCACTCAAGCTTGAACGTTTGACGCACCTATATCGATGGCTACATTGTATTGTCCTCCTGATCGATTGTGAAATTCGAAAATATGATCATACAGTGCTTGAGGTGGCTGCGAAACATCATTGTTCCATTTTTAGTTCTCGGGGCAGGAAAATGCAAACCTTTGGACGATACTCTGCATAATCGCTGGTGGAATAAGCCTTGGAAGCAAAGGTGTCCGCCATCCTGAAGAGCAATATTGTTATGGTGGTGGATTGCAATCTTCCCTCCCTGCGATTAATCTAGCCCGAATCTTTATCGGGCCGAATATTCCCCCCCCCTCATTACCCCACATCACAACATCCTTGGCTCATCGATTCCCCAGGTTCAGAAAGTTCCTGTTGACCATCCTCTGCCTCTTGCACCAACGTCTACATCACCGACATGAGTTTCACATCTCAAAGACTGAGTGGAAAGGTTGCGATCGTAACTGGAGGGGCTAGCGAGTTGGGATTTGGAGGTTCCATAGCTCAGAGATTTGCGAACGAGGGATGCAAGAAAGTAATCATCACTGATGTGTGCCTTCGTCTTCTCCCCATGTGAACTTATGTGCTCATACATGGTTAGATCAACGAAGCAGGAGCTGATGCAGTAACGAAACTCAATCCGGAAGTGATAGTTTTCAGGAAGGCAGATTGTACTAAAAAGGAGGAATGGAAGGAGCTCTTTTCTTGGATTGTTGAACAATTTGGAGGAGCTGATATACTCGTGAGTTCCGGTCGTCCTTGTAGAAGCACTTCTCCCATTGGAACGTGGTTTGTAGGTGAACAACGCTGGTTGGTCATATAAAAATAAACCCACCCTGGAAGTAACAGAAGATGAGTTTGAGAGAGTGATAAATGTCAATGTGCGTTTGAACTGTCCATATATTTCAAAACTCATAAGGTGAGCAGGTAAAGAGCATTTATTTGGGATGCAACGCCTTTATTGCCCATCGTTTGGAGCAAAAGAAGCCAGGATGCATAATCAATATCTCCAGGTCTACATCCCAACCTCTTCTCTTAAGCGCACATACCAGCCTTAGTATTCTGACCAAAGCTTTCTCAGCGTCTCTGGAGTCCGTCCACGTCCCGGCCTCGTGTGGTATGCTGCATCCAAAGCCAACGTCACCGTCGCAACCAAAGGGCTGGCAGCAGAATTTGGGCCGCACGGTATTCGGTAAGATCCTTTTCCTGCTTCACTGAACGAACCGCTGATGCTTGACGAAGTGTGAACTGCGTCTCGCCTCTCCTGACAGCTACCCGTAGGACCTTCCCCCCTTCCTTCCGGTATCTAGCCGTTCTCATCCTTCCACCGATGTAGCACTATTCGAGAACTTCGTCGGTGTCCCCCCAACACCTGAAAATCAGGCGGCTTTCCTCAGCAATGTACCTCTAGGAAGACTTGGGAAAACAACCGATATTTCAGGTTAGTACCTGGATACCTCCTTTTTAGATGTAGGTTCTGAAGATGCTCATCAGCTGCTTGCGCTTATCTCGCGTCTGACGACGCTGAATTCGTAACGGGGACTGATCTTGTGGTGGATGGAGGCCGAGCGGTTTGAGGAGATCTACGATAAGCCAGCCCTATCTCGCCAATTTCGATGGCTCAAATTCCTACTGTGCCTGTCTTCTACGCATTTTCCCTCGCTCAACTTGAACAATAAATGAAAATATACAATGTCTGTATATCTTCAAGGATAGTGATAGGGACAGAGGAGTGGGACTGATTCCGCTAAGGTTTCTGAGTTTGAGTTGCCTGATGGGGACTCTATTCGGTCTAGGTAATTTCCAAAAATTCCATTTCTCTGTTGTCGGATGATATACGAAGCAGACTCCGTCTTTCCAACGGGCAGTGAGTCTCTCCCAGCAGCAGAATTGTGCACTCACTTGGTTTGCCTTACCATGGCTCAATTTACCTTACGATCATCTTGAATCAGAGCTGGCTTTATCTGCACCCATGGTTCATCACACGCAGTGTTAACGTATTGACGAACGAGAACCGCAGAACTTCGCGTCGGTTACAACATTGGTGGCTCCTTCTGGAATCCTTAGTGACTGAATCCTAATATCGTCGATTTCTCAGCCTAGGGAAGAAGCTTCAAATTCGGCATTGTGCATTCCTGTGGCTGCCTAATCAGATGGGCCTAACGACGAACTTTATGCTGTTGTCCGACAGTCAGTGCTCTACCGCACTTTGGTATGAGAGATGCAGATGGCGATTCCCAATGGGTCAAGCACGACGGGGTCTCGGACGGAATGGAGGTGCGTCACAGACGAGCTTGTCATCATTTCCTGACACCCAAAGCATCTTGCTTCTTTAACCCCTTTCAAAGGGTTCAATTAGTAAGTATCTCCGAGAGGAAAGATCAGGAGAAGAAGGGCTAGCGTGTGTAAAGCACGAGCGGAGTAAGGCAACTCAAGGCTAAAGTGCTAGAGGTACTACACCTTCCAACAACTTCAGCATTATCAAAATGATTATTTCTTCTGACTCTTCTGCTCCTCTCGTTGCCATCACTGGCATCACAGGCCACCAAGGCTCCTCAGTCGCTAACGCTCTCATCCAATCTCCTAAGCCATATCGGCTGCGCGGGTTTTCAAGAGATATTACAAAACAAGCGAGCGTGGAATGGAAGGAGAAAGGCGTGCAGATGGTGGCGGTCAACTTGATCGTAGGTAACGAAGCAGCCGTGCGACAAGCGCTGGATGGGGCTGAGATTGTTTTCGTTTGTTGATATATTTCGTACTCGCTTCCGAAGGAGGAATGACAGGAGGAACAGCTCATGACAAACTTTTGGGAGCACTGGTCTTCTGAAAGGGTCGGGGTCTCCCTCCTCTTCTCTCCTCCTCAGCCGCAATTCTGATTGCCTCTTTTACTGGAATAAGGAAGTCCAAGAAGGCAAAATGGTCGTCAGCGTGGCTTACAGCCTGCCAACTCTGAAGTTCTTTGTCTGGTCCGGTCTTCCAAACTACAACAAGATTTCCAATGGCAAATAAACCCACGTCTTACACTTTGACGGGAAGGAAGAAGTTTCTGTTTTTCTCGCGGAGAAGTCTGCAGCTACTGGGATCCCCTACGCAGTAGTGCAGCCAGGAATGTACGCTGTCGTCCTTGTTGCACCGCTGCAATGGTTAATGGGAATGAGGGAACAGCTACATACAAAGCTTCGTTGAAATGGTCAAGCCACGAGACGGCAAATTATCCTTTCCCACTGCCCCAGACACACGAATCCCGTTCTACGACATTCGAGAGTTTGGTCTCTTCGTGCAAGCTGCAATCGAGCAGCCGGAGAAAACTGGAACAATAACTAACGTATTCGCAGACGCACGATCACTCAAGGACGCTGCCAAAGACCTTGCAGAAGGCAAGTCTCTCCTTTACTCGCCATCATCTGTGCTCATAATCTTTTTGATGACAGTGACCGAAAGACCTTTTGAATATGTTCAAGTACCTGTCCGTGAAGGCGAACTCGCAAAGCGCTTCCCGGAACATGGCATGCTTGAAATGGAAGAGAACCTTGCGGTTTGGGACGAATTTGGCTGTATGTCATTGATTTTCCCTTCTCCCACTTTTTCTAATTCTCTAATCCGTAGACTTCGGCACAAAATACCCAGAGCGTAATGACGCTATGAAAGATACCAGGCTAACGACTTGGAAAGAATGGGTGACAGAAAACAAAGATCAATTCGCTTGATAATAAAGAGGTGATAATGAATTAAAAGATTTTCACTCACATTTTATGGAGCCAAAATCGACCACAATAAATGCTTAAGTGCGATTGTTCGACAAGTTACCAGAGGAATTCCCTTCGTCCCAATTTGAAAGCTTGAATGTCTACGATGGTCTACGTTGGGACATCTGGTCTAGCACGGTTGGGAACGTGGATGGCGTCAAACATCATTAACATAGGCAGCAATACACTATTGTAATGCGTTGACGCTGGTAACTGCAGTCTAAGGATCATTTTTACATTCAATATGTGAGCAAGTACAAGTTGCGCCACAAATACAAACATGCTTTACAGTATTCGATCGGACTTCGCCAACCACGCCTTGGAAACGTGGAGCAGGATCAACCGAAAACTGGACAATCTCCAATTCCAATGAAGGGGTGATCAATCGAGAATTGTTGATTCTTCCTCTTCCACCACGATCGTCTACTGCAACTTAGGGCTGAGACGTACAAGATGGGAAAAGTCAGGATTCAGGGTATTCCTTCGTCCATGCAAGCTGCCGTGGTGCGTGAGGTGGGTCTTCAACAGTCTCTTTCTATTTTGAGGAGTCGGTTGTTGATTTGACCCATGAGTAGCTGAGACGACCGTACAGTATAACTCAGGTAATATTCGTCGCAAAAAAACACGGTCCATCATGTTGAGGTGTGCCGCAGATCCCGACTCCTACATATCTGAACGACCATGAAATACTCATCAAGGTCGCTGTGTGCGTTCTGCCTCTTACCTTACAGGGAAGCAGTTTGATTGATAAGAGGGACTACGGCAGAGCTTCATTCTGTCACACGGATCTCATGATCCTTGGTGCCTAACATTTCACCGAGGATGCGTACCATTGTCTAACGCGTTGTACAGATGGAGAGATGCTCCCTGAGGCCAGCAAGTTACCAGGCTCTCACGAACCGACAGGGACTGTGGTCGCGATTGGAGAAGGGGTCGATGCGTCGATTTTCAAACCAGGAACGCGAATTGCAGCCACGGGAAACCTGGGTCCTTGTGGTATCTGCAGGGATTGCAAGGGACCATCATCCATGGCTCACTATTGCAGGTTCCCTGACGGGTTCCTTGGGATATCCAAACCTGGTGCCTTTGCGGAATACTGCGTAGTCGACGATAGGTATTCGATAGTCCTCCCTGACAACCTCAGGTGCCTCTCTCTCTCTTGCGTTGTGGTGACGGCGGTTTGTTGATGCTATGTTTTGGCATAGCTTCGTTTCCGCCGCTCCTCTCACTTGTGCAGGATTGACAGCCTGGCGGGGCCTGAAGCTTTCAGGAGCGAAGGAGGAAGGGGACAGTGTGTGCATCGTCGGGAGCGGAGGCGGATTAGGGAATCTGGCCATCCAATTCTGTAAAGCGAAGGGGTTCAAGACTATAGGATTGGAGGCGAGAGATGTGGGCATCGAAGCGTCAAAGAAGTCGGGTGTGGACATGGTTGTTGATGTGAGGAAGGGGAGGGAACACGTGTTGCAACAGGTTTACGGTGCGACGAGAGGCACCTTGGCTACTACTACCATTGTGCTTTCGGATCATGAAGAAGCCACCGGTTTAGGCTGTAGGTTCCGCCATACCATGCTTTTCTGCCTTCATAGATTACGACCTTGACATGTTCTACTCTGAAAGGTGCGGTGACACAAGAGCATGGCACGCTGGTCCAGCTCGCACAACCAGAAACAGTCGAGATACCCTTCCGAGAGCTCATCTTCAGGGACATCCGAATCGTCGGTTCTCTGCTCGGCAGCGCTGAGGACTGGAAAGACTTGATCGCGTTCGTGGAGAAACACAAGATCAAGGGGGAGACGAAGACTTTCTCTGGCCTGCAAAGCTTGGAGGAGATTGAAGTGGCGGCTAGGGAGGGAAGGTATCCGGGAAAGATGGTCGTTGTTTTGGATGAGGAGGCAGTCAAAGCCGATATGGCCAGGGGAGCGTTTTGAGATGTTTGTGGAATGTGATAGTATCTGTATCCAATTACAGCGGCAGTATTCCTGGATATATTGTGGGCTTCGTAGCCGCAGAGCTGAGAGATGGGTGGGTATGGTGATAGCCATGCTCTACGCGACTAGTAACGAGGTAGGCAATCAAGCATTGACCGTAAATAACAAACCTCTTGTCATATTGATAACTTCGGCGCTTCGGGCAGTTTCGCATTGTCTTTACCCATTTCAAATCGCGCCGCAACATCGGAGCTGAGCTGAGAGCGAGACAACGACAAACGGCAAGCCCATCGATCGCGTTCAGTCTCGCAGCTCAGTGCAGCAGCAGCCAAGTCAGTGCCTGCTCCAGGATATACTCCACAGCCACGGGATACTTTTTCAGCTCGAGTTTTGGAGCAAGACCATTACCATCCGCTGAGGAACAGCAGGCTGTGTTTAGATATCGCAGCTTTACTTCACAAAAGTGGTACACAGACTCTGACTCTGTGAGTGCTTTCGATTGCGTGAAAGAAATAGGGGACACGTTGCTTGCTCCAAGTCGTGCGAAGCAATCGCACAAGTCAGCGTTGATTTGAGCCACCGTTTCCGCCGGCTGCGTATATCCAGAGTATATCTTCCGCTCGAGCTTCCTCTTTCTCCTCTTTCGTACACGCACGCGCAGAGCATTCACGCGGATACTGACAGGACTTTGACAGCGTCGAATAACCAAACTGCTATTCTTTAATACCGCTTCCATCCAACAACGGGTAACCGCGATCATCTGCCTTCCCTCGCTCAAGCCACCGAAGCCCTTCTCCTACCTCATCCAACCTACGTCTAGGAGACGATGTTCCGTTCCACCTCCATCCGTCGGAGCGCCACACCCACTGGGCACTCTCGTTCCGGGAGCAACGCAGGAGGTACAGGAACCGGCGCGACTTCGTCATCTGGGGTGGGAGTGACGATCGATCATCCCGGGCTGGTCAACATGGGCAACACCTGTTTCCTCAACTCCGTCCTCCAATCTTTGTCGACCTCTCAACCCCTCATCAAAGCCCTACAACACCCTCCTCCTTCTTCACCTTTCCTTAATGGCGTCAGTCCTCCGGACGGAGAGGAGGTCCAGTTGGGCATTGGGAGGGAGTTTAGGAGGGTCATGGCCTTGTTGGCGGACATGGAACCGCCGAATGTGGCCGTAGAAGAGAAAGAGAAGGAGAAGGTGCATGACAAAGATAAAGACAAAGAGAACGAGTTAGAACAGAAACACGATCCCGACCCGACTCCGCTGGCTCGCGTCGCTCCATTGACTGTACCAGATACTCCACAATCCATCGCTCAGTCGCTAAAGATCACAACGGACCCTATTCCCGAAGAGTCTCCAAGCATTCAATTCACCAATTCAGATGCGATCGAAGGCGTCAAATCCCGAATCCTCTCTCCTGCCCCTTCCAGCGCTCTCATACAATCCCCAGATGGGCCGTTCAGTCCAGAAGGGAAAGAGGAGAGTGGGAGGTGGATCACGTTTGAGAGCATCGATGAACCTTTGCCACCTGTCGAGACGAAGGTGAAGCGGTTGTCGGAGGAGTTTAAGGAGCTGGAGAAGGCGAAGGAAGAGCAGAAATTGAAGGAGAAGGAGAAGGAAGATAAGAAGAAGGCCCTACTCGATGCGCTCGATCCTTATTCCGCACCTCCTTCCGCCTCCTCCCACCTGTCACCTCCTCCATCCACCTCCCAGTTACCGTCCAGACAGCCGTCGCCGAGACCAGACAAGGAAAAGAAGAATGTGTTCACACCGAAAGCTCTATTGAAACAGATCGCTAGGGTCAGGGAAGAGTTTGGAGATTATGAACAGCAGGATGCGCACGAGCTCTTGATGGTCTTACTTGGAGGGATGGAGACCGAAGAGGGTGACGTGAGTGTTTCATTTGGGAGATTTGGTTGGATTCTCGTGAATGGAAGCATGAAGAAAACCCCAGCCTTCACTTCGTCCGTGGAATTGTGCTACCGCGGTAACTGATCTATTTCTTCCTTTAGCTCATTCGTAAAATCTTGCCTTCCCCCGCTCGTCCTCCCAAACAACGTCGAGCACCAAATGTCCGTCGAGGTACCTTAAAACCGAACGGAGCAAAAGTCGGCAACCTGTCCGA
Source organism: Atractiella rhizophila (assembly GCA_021432655.1). Lineage (NCBI taxonomy): Eukaryota > Fungi > Basidiomycota > Atractiellomycetes > Atractiellales > Hoehnelomycetaceae > Atractiella > Atractiella rhizophila. Next base: position 8,834 of record MU271851.1, read on the forward strand.
TTCTTCGTGTTCGACTTGCTCTTCGTCCAGCGAACCGGATACGGACGACGAAGGAGAGAGCAGCACGGCGGCTACCTCGCTCGATACCTTGGTTCAGCAGAAACAGTATGCCCCTTTTGTGAATGGGGTGTTTGGTGGAAAGTTGAATAGCTTCATCATTTGCGATGAGTGCAAACATGTCGGTTCTTCCAGTTGTGCACGATGTGAAACTGAAGACGGGACAGATTTCGATGACTCAAGAAGACTTCTTTGGTATCTCTCTGCCCCTCAAATCCGACGAGAGCAAACTTCGAAAGGTCCGTCTTCCTCTTATCGCCAGTCTGCTTGGCTGATATTGTCCATTGTCTTCGCAGAGAGACAAGCTCCGTCGCTCTTTGCAGGGCAACTTCTTCAACTCTAAAGCCAAGATCGAAGCCGCAAAGAAGAACGAGAACATTGCTGTCGTGCGTCCAGCCGTGAAGAGGCAACAATCCATCTCTTTATCCGACGCCTCTGCTTCCCCCTCCACTTCCGAAGCCGAGTCAGATCAGTCTCCCGTAGACTCCAAGCTCTCCCGTCGGCGCTCTCTCGACCCTGCCCACCTACGGAGCGGGAAGAAGCAGGAGAAAACGGGAGAGAAGACCCCTCGGGACCTTTCTCCTTCCCGCTTGGGAGGTTTGGGGAGGAGCATCTCTGTGCGCAGTAAGGGAGAGAAAGAGAGAGAGAAGCCACCGGCTGTTAAAGTGAGCAGGGAGCAACAGGCATACATCAAGACCCTTTTGACCGAGGTTCCCGCACCTTCTCCTATTGCTGGACTTCGTTGGTCGACCCCACACGGTGCAGTTGGAGGATCGAATCCTACGGTTTTGGTTGATCCTGGAGTGCAAAAGGTGGATCAGTCGAACACAGGATTGTACGAATGTTTGAGGATGTTCACCCAGGTGGAAGACTTGGACGAGGCGAACCTATTCGCTTGCGAGAATTGTTGGAAAATGACCCATCGGAAGAAACACAAAGATCAGAAGAAGAGGAGGGAGGCGATAGAACAGGCTGCAAAGGCAAGATCCGCAGAACCCTCTCCAGCACTATCTGTTGGCGGCTCCCTTATGAACGCTCTTAGCCGAAGTACGGAATCTCTGCCCCTCCATGCCCCTAAAAGGTCCGGGACTATCACAAGCCAATCGAGTCATAGGAGGGCGAGTGAGAAAGAGGAAACCTCCTCGATCAAGGAACTGGTTGCAAGCGGGATGCGGATGGCTGCCGTCTCGAGCCCTTCCTTAGCTTCTTCAATTGGGAAGGAAGGGACGACGGACGAGAGCGATGCGGCTTCCCTGCATGATATCTCGGACCCTCCTCACTCCGCCAAGTCTACTACGACCTCAATCAATGTCGAGTACGTTGATGATACAACAATGCCCTCATCTTCCAGAACGGATACAGTTGCCTCCGTCAGCGACGACGAATCGATTTTGAAAGTGGGAGATCCAGAATCCATTTCATCATCGCCCGGTAACATCAACGACCCACTTCCTTCACCTGCCCATTCAGCAACCTCTCTCGCTTCCTCCATTTCTTTTGCCACAGACACCGCTCCCCCCAGACCGCTTTCCAAGCCTAAAGGTCCGAAGTACATCCTCCGGAAAGCAAAGAAACGATACCTCATCGACCCTCATCAACTCCCACCTGTGCTGATTTTGCACTTCAAGCGGTTTTCCCAGTCCTCACGGACTCTATTTTCCGGGAACTTCTCCACGCTGAAGAAGAGGGACGACGAAGTGAGTTTCCCAGAAATCCTCGACCTCGCCCCATTCCTAGCGCCTTGGGGTCGACCTCCAAAGTATAAGGAGGAGTCGCGCGGTCTTCATCTCCACCTTCCTCACCTAAGCGATTCATCCTCTTCGCTCCCCAATGTTCGAAGTAAATATCAGCTTACTGGAGTGGTCGTACATCTCGGCTCTACCCTTGGTGGAGGACACTACGTTTCGTATAACCTCACGTCACGCGTGAAGAGCAAGAGCGGAAAACCGGAAAGGAGATGGGTTTATTGTTCGGACGAGAAGATCACACCTACGACCATCTCGGAGGTTCTGAAGGGGAAGGCCTACTTGTTGTTCTATGAGAAGATATAAACCATGAAGCTCTTTGGATACCCTGGGGGTGAACGTTATCTTAGAATGTACCCAAAGCACTTGCTTATACATACATACCATTGTTGTTCCACGTAATCTGGTTGTCGTTGATACAGATACATCACTTGCACTAACTACTGAATCAACGAATGGACATCTCCACACCACTGCTGCATCATGAAAAGCAATGACTTTCTTCGTTTCAAAACTTCCTCCCAATCTCCAGCTGCTCATCCGCCTCCTCCTCTTCCAAAACTTCCCTCTTCATACCTTTAAACCTCTCAAAAGGTCTAACCACACTGTCGAGGGCTGAAAATGGTGCATTGCGTACTACGACTGGCGATATAGCAGACGTCAAACCCGTGTTTGCTCGTTGAGGATCTCTATTAGTAGGATTTTGACCTTGGGGAGGAAGGGTGAAGGAGCGTAGACCCTTTGATTTGACAAAAGAGTCGGTCCTTTGGGGCTTTATAGAGTCGATGTAGTATTTGTCGCGAATAGGGAATTGGAGGAGGTTCATCTATGTTCCACAAACCATCAACTTGAAGAAGGGTTCATGGAGAGATAGGCTGGACCTTTGGTGTGACCACGAGGCAAGTTTGACAAGGAATCTCAACCCAATCTCTTTTCTGGAAGGTTAAAGGCTCAGAGGCAATCATAACCTATTCCACTCACAATCAACAACGATGGACGGACAGAACCCTGCGGAAACATACGATTGTCTCCCTTTTATCGTCCTTCCTCATTCTAAACTCCTTCTCTTGGAACTCCTCAAACTTTGTCCCGGTAGAGAAAAACTACTCAAAGGAACCCAATAAGTAATTGTTTGCTAAAGGTCATATTAAGACCGAAAGGAGCAAAGGCGTACGAGCGAAGCAGCGTCCTGTTCTTTCGAGCTGATGTACCTAGTCACCACCACGCTCTCACCATCCGTAACGCAGAAGTTTAAGAGGTTGGGATCTCGGTGTCCATTCTTGACAGGGACGGATTCACAGAGCTCGTTAATCTGCGCAATGGTCACCAGCATTTTTTCCCTGAGCAATTGATGGGGAAAGGTAGGAGAATCGAGTGGCGCAGCCTGTCGATTCCCTTTTGGTCAGCATGTTGGGCAGCACGAGGAAGGGGCGAAAAGTGAACCTTTTTGAGGTTTTCGAGGAAGAGAGCGAAACACCATTCGCTGTCTGTGTTGCCGTTGACAAAGGAAAAGGTTTCATCTGACAGCTTGGCTTGGAGAGAGCGTTTTATGGCTGGGAAGTTGGATACGCCACCTGTAATTTGGGGAGCTGATTAATGGGTGTCGTTTCTCAGATGATAGGAGGTACGCGCCGTTGTGCATCCACAAAAGGGATTGGTAAGTCTAATGAGTCGTGTAAGAGAGGGAAGATGGGCTGAGACGAGAACTGAGATACCCATGGATGGCCTGCCATTTCTTTAGTTCTCTGAAAGGAGAAAGAAGTGAAACTAACAATTCTCTTCGCTAAGAACACCACTCGTGCTGGCCCTAACGTGCGCACTTCATTCGCAGACTTCTTAGCTAATTAAGTTCCATAACGCCGAAGAACTGCGTACAAGACGAGGCGCGATTTGAGCTTTGAACAAAGTTGCTGCAGATTCTTATTTGCTGTGCGTCATCCATACACCAGTTAGTCCTTCAACATTACAGTGCCCGAGAGTAATAAAGGACATACACCATGCTGGTGTGATGGCCTTGAATATACCTATTTGCTCATCCTTTCAGTTCAAACCTCTGCAGCGGAATTGGAAGGGATTAACATGGCTTTGTGTCTCGCTCAAGCTCCAGCGATTCGCCCACAGATTCAGGATCATACCAACCGACACCGAAACCGTCAGCATTGATGGGCGGACCCTCTAACACAACAGATTTACGTCAATTTTTGCACACCGTGAGTGGTGAAGAGGAATACGCACCGAGACGTAGACGGGAGTCATAAGCCTGGTTGATGATTGAAACTTTCCCAACCAATTAATGAGCACACTTTCACCGAGATGAGGTAGCATACTGGGCAGGCTTGGTGATCAGCTGAGAATATCATCAGTTTTTACACTGAAAACATGGGTTGAACGAGAGGCAGACGTGAGAAAGGAGGATGGGATCTGTTCCTTTGAACACGAGAAATCTGGTTCGCAGTCCGCCTTCTCAGACGACAGGATTTTATGTGGGACGCACCGACACATCTTAATTTGTACAGATGGTTGTGACTGAGTACTGAGGAAGGAGCTATGTAGGAGTTATGGCAGCAGTGATGATGCAAAGGCTGTTACAAAAGCAAGCGTCGGATATTTATCAACTGGAATGCTGCGGGCAGGAAGGAACGGATGACATGGACTATACATGATTTGCAAATTTTTAACACTCAGATACTCGTACTCAGGGGTAACCTCACGGATTTTGTTTGCCGCTGACTTATATTTTCGAAGTAGCTCGAGTCAAGCGATTATTGTTCAACATGATCGGCATGACCCGTTACATGAATTGGTCTTTGTTTTGCTTCGCCCCATTCTTTCCAAGTCGTTAGCTTGGTATCTTTTAGAG
>MU271852.1:6932-19315 GCA_021432655.1 Atractiella rhizophila
CGGCCCTGATATTTTCGAGAGTAGTCCAGGTAAAGTCTAAAAGGGGTTAGTGAAACAAAGAATAAAGCGACGAATGCGCACTAACCCCTTTGGTCCATACAAAAGTGTATTAGAGGCATTATTTAGTGAAACAAAGAATAAAGCGACGAATGCGCACTAACCCCTTTGGTCGCTTGACTCACTGTCACTATGTTTTAGTTAGTGTGTTAAAGATAAAACCATCGCTCTCCAGGCAATGCAGGACGCTAATAGGAAGTCGCTTTTTAATAGCACGCGCTTACAGAGTTTCTCTTCTTTAGTGAGGTCTTGAGTGGCTGTTAAGAGAATTGTATGGATGCTCTTGATGGCATTGAGGAGGTGAAGAGCTATGTTGAAGCAACAGTTAAGGAAAATGACAGAGAAGCAGTCGCTCTCCTCCTCTCTAGTTGTACTTATCGCGCTAAGTTAGGGAATAGCCTTTACTAGGCAACGGGCTTGAGCTAAATATTGTTGCGAGTCTGGAAGAAAGCGGAGTAACTGGTTACCAAAGCTCGGATACCTCAAAGAGACCAGTGTCTCCCACAGGACTGTCTTGGCAACTTGGGTTTCTGCCCTTATTGCGAATGGCTTGTTGCTCGTTCCTACTTCTCTTCCCTTTGCCACGGACGCTATTTACGGAGACGCCTTCTAGAGCTTTTAAAGTACTCCAGCAACTGCCAGATAGTTGTTTTTAGACGCTAACGCTACCGCGACAACTCCTTTCCTCACCCTTCGTGCCGCTTCCACAAATAACTCTCATGCCTCCTAGGCCATCTCCGCGAATCCTAAAACTTTCTTTTTAAGCTGTGTTGGGTCATGTAACTATGTCGCGTAGAGGAGTTTCTAGAGGAGCTAAAAAGCGTGAGGTAGTCATTAGAGCGGGAAAGTCTAACCTAACGGTTCGACGTGCTATTCTCTTCCTTTAAGTTGCTCAGGGTCAGCTGGTAGTTGTAGAGGCTACGAAAGGAAAGGAATTAGGACTAGTTGCCTAACCTGCTTAGGGAATCCTCTACCGACAGTAGTTGTCCTCAGCATGTCTGTCTAGAAACGTTGACAACAGGTCTTCAACTGACGACTTCTCGTTCGCTCCTCTTTATCCCCTCCTTGATACCTTCTTCCACCACATAGTGACAACCGCTCCTACCTGTGCTCGTTCTGCTTGCATTGAGGATTCTTCTGCGTTTGGGGTTCAGACCGTAGCTCCTAGAGAAGAGGTAGTTTAGCGCGCTTTGCGCTCTTGAGGTTAGTTGAGAGGGGGCTGTTGCGGAAGCAGGTGCTGATTCAGGGGAGGGAGCTGAGGCAACTATTTAGCCTACCGCGGATTACGAGCACGCAACTTCTTAACCCCCTCTCACCGGCGTACCTTGCAGAGGCTTCCCCATAAAGTCCTATAGATACTTGGTCACGATAGTGACACCCGTTCTCCCCGTGACCCCATCTCTCACGTGTGAAGTCTTCGTGGTCGTTCATCTGAGGGAGCAAGCTCTTAAGTTCTTTATGCCATAGCTGGAGGGGGCACGCTTACGTTTGCGTATGCACTAGTTCCACAAGCTTCTTCCGTTGCGAGGACGCTAGATACGTCTCCTATATTTGGGAGTTTGCTTAGCAGGTATAAAGCTCCTTGGTTTACAGGATAGAAGGAAGCTAGTATACCCGGTTTCAAGTTGCTGAGGAAACGTTGTTCTCTTCCCGATAATACAGCAGGTATTACCTCTTCTCCTCCTTTGCTGCTATTGGTCGCTGAAGCCCCGCATGGAACGTTACCACTTACTGCTCCTATAGGAGCTCGTTCCTCTTGGAAACCTTGGAAACTAGGTTCTCCTCCTGCAAAACTATTCCTGCTCAAAACCTTTCTTCTCCTCTACTACCTTTTCCTTGTTACCTTGGGGTAACTACAGCGCTATGCTCGCAAGGACCTTCTACAGCTTCTACTTCTGTGATAGAACTCTCACTGTTCACGAACCTTTATAGGGCTGCTAAAAGAAGGAATGAAGCCAAACGAGTTGAACCTACCCCACCCTGGAGAAAGACTCCTACTTCTCTCCAACGTCGCGCTCAAGTTCGTGTTTCAGTTCCTAGATAAGCTCAAGTATAATGTCTTATGGTGGAACACGTCCGGCAAGCGTGGAGGGGTTAGTCCCGCTTACCCTGTTTGACCAGTTCTTCAACCCTTAAGCGAACTCAATCTGCTACACGGCAGTGAGTAGCCACACTTGTTCTTTCTTCCTTTAAGTGGCGAAGTGTCCACATGAAAATAAACAGACCAAAACACCGAACGCCATGCAAACAATGGGAAGGCTGCCAATACCAGTCAACTTCTAACATTGGGTTTGTGCTTGACCCGTGTGATGATGCCTTGCCTGTGTCTTTGCTGAACTTGGTGGCCGTTGAGAGGTTGAGTGTTGGTGGTCTTTGACTTTGCATGCGTCGATCGCTTTGTGGCTTTGCGTTCCGCTGTTCTGTTTTGTTTTCTGCTCACTCAAGCTGGCAAGTTCGTTTGTCGCTAAGACTATTTCTGCTTGCATAATGGATAATGGCATAGATGGGACCATCGTAATGGACTGATAATTGCTAGGATAGCGGCCAGTCTAAATGGCACTCAAATATCCTAGCGATTACCCTCTTCCCCTTCCTCTCTTCTTATTCCTATTCCCTCTATTGGCTTTCATACCTCCACGCTTAGCATTCGCCACCTCGATCTCCTCCAAATTTCCAATCTGAAACTCTCCCTTCTCCCTGCCCGTCAAACTTACTCCCTTGTAGCTCTTCACGCCATCGCTTCTCCGCTGCTCTTTCTTCTCTGACTTCTGTCCCATCTGCATGTCCCCAGGCGCCTCACGCAAGCCGAATGACTTCGCCAGGTGTCCTAAATGCAGATTCCGTATGTGAAAGAACTCTTTTTCCTTGGATGGATGCGTCGAGTACGCCCGTAGATGAGATGTGAACGCCCGCTTCGACAATTCCGTATTCTGCTCGACGACGCACGTCAGTCCTCCAGGTCTTCGCGCTTTTACGGCGTGACATGAACGGAGGGAAACGTACGGACGAAGAAGCGACTACCCAACGCTCGAACCCCATCTGTACGTCCGTCGCCCTCTTTTCCCACTCTGCCCTACTCTCGCCACCATATCCACCCCTTAACACGTCCCCTATCCCCTCTTCCTCCCCGAGCGACACCTCTATCTCTTCCTCACATTGCTTGATCCACTCCCTCTCTTTTCCGGGAAGCACAAAAGTGTAACTCTCCCCCTTCCTTCCCATTCGAGCAGTGCGGCCGATGCGATGGATGTATTCTGTTATTCCATCCTGCCAAAGGAGAACATATCAGACACCATGAAATAAATAAGTTAAAGCGTAAGAAAATGCACGAACCTCAGTAGGCAGATCCCACTGCACCACCACTCCAACCGCCTCTGTACCCAAATCCAATCCTCTCGCGGCCACACTGGTCGATAGCAAGATCCTTCCTTCTTCGGTCTCCTCCGCAAACTTCTTCAGTCCCTCCACCCTAGAAGCGAGTGGAAGGTTGCCGTGGAGGCGGAGGAGCTTGGTGTCCTTGAGAAGGGGACATATCTTCCACATCTCCTCCTTTTCCTCTCCTTCCCCCTTCTCTTCCTCCCTTTCTTCCGCTTCCGAGTCCGAATCCGAAACCATGTCCGGTTGGGACTCTCTTTCCTTCTTCCTTCCCAAAGTCAGTCCCCCCAAAGCAGTCCAAAAGAAGTCCACAGCATCGGTGCAACTGAAGAACACGAGCACCTTCGCCCCCTTCGTCTCCCTCATCATCCTCCTCAAGATAGCCACGAGCGCGACGAATCTCAACTTAGGTGGGGCGACGATGAGTTTCTGAACGAGCTGGGCAGGAGGACGCGGACGGTCTTCATCCCCTTCCTCCTCCATTCCAGATTTCCCTTTTCCCTTCGGTTTGAGTGCAGTAGCGATAGGAGCAGCGGATTCAGAGCTTTCCAGCAACCAAGGTTCCCTCAGCTCCTGTCCTACAAAGCTCTTCAACCCTCTCTCGATCGTAGCCGAACAAAGCACCATCCTCCACGCTCTCCCTCTGAAGCTCAACTCGCTCAACAATTTCACGATCTCCTCCAGCTGCGGTGTGAAGCCCAAATCACCCATTCGATCCGCCTCGTCAATAACGAGCCACCTCACCCCTCCCCAGTTCAGATCCGCCTCCCTCACGCCCCTTCGGAGCGATTCTGTGCTCTTCAGGTGGTCCAAAAGTCTTCCAGGAGTTCCTACTACTAATCCCAGGCCTTTCCGTAGTAATGCCTTCTCGTGCTCTCGGGTCTGTCCTCCGGTGAGGAGACCTGGGGTTAGGTACCTCTTCTTGGTATGAGGCGCCAGAGTCCGGAGGGTCTGGAATACAGAGGCGGCAGTTTCTTTAGTCGGAGTGAGGAAAAGGGCAAGAAGGGGAGTAGCTTCCGTCTCTCCATTCCCACCGGCGCGAGTATCATTCCTTTTCTTCTCCCCATCCTCTCCCCCGTTCGGCGGGAACAAGCTCATGAGGTCGTGTAGGACAGGTAGAGCGTATGCGACTGTCTTCCCTGTCCCTGTCTGGCTCCTCAATAACACGTCCCTCTCCCTCTCCCCCTCTTCAGACCTGCTCATCAGGGCGGGTATTGCCACTCGCTGTATGGAGGTCGGATGCGTGATCTTCAGCTTGTTGGTGAGACTGTGAAAGACAGAGGGGGCGAGTCCAAAGGATTGGAAGGAGGAGGAGGGCAGGGGAGCGTTCGATGGCTCCTGTCCTCCCGGCGCTGCCATCGTGGTGAGCGCGGTCGTGGGTTTCGATGCGAGTGTGGTGGGGGAAGCCGAGCGCATGCGGGGGAAGAGCGAGGAGATTACTTGTTTTGTTTTTACGACTGGGGCGGACGATTTGCTTGATGCTACATTCGAGGTCGACACCGAGAGACGAGAGGGGACCGATGTCGAAGACAGCAGAACCGAAGCGGAAGTGGGTTTCGCTGGCGATGTCGACGGGGCAGCAGGAGCGTCGGCTGAGAGGACAAAGTTTCAGAAACTTGCAATATCTATTTAATGCAAAGAAATATTTTGGCTAAAGTTCTGAGTCACATTGATGGATTAGCGTGTGATATGTCTGCTACGAGCTAATTCAGATTGCCACTATCATCAAATAACAGGCCGCTCCGTCAGCGTTCCTTTAGAACGTTCTGATTTAACCTGATAAAATCACAGGCGAGGAAGGCTGTAACGGTATATTTGAGCACGAATGTATAGACTGGTGGTAGCAAAACAGCTGTACCGTATCTTGAACGGGGTGAATGTCGATGTAGCTTTATGCTGCCGCAAGTTGGGACAGCAAACACAACCATGAATGACGATGCATAGAATTTGCCATCCATGCTCGCTGCTACCATAATCATAGATCTTGTTCGATCCTGCTTAGGCTGTTCATGACAAGTTCAGTAAAGACACAATCAATTTGAGAATGGACTCTATTCATGATGCATCTCGATCATAGTTTTCAATCCCCTCTCCCCGTCGTAATCCAGAGGCAGTAAAATGAAAACATACATTCTTCTTCCTCATCTTCTTCATCACTATCCGGCTTGAATCTCTTCACTGGCCTCCAAGCCAACCCAACTCCACCCCCAGAATCATCAGCCTCATCAGCTTTCCGTTTCTTAGTCCGCAACACTTCTTTCCGCTGCGAGACGAGTTTATCAGTCCATCTACCGCCAGTCTTTGCTTTCGACTTGGTTTTGACTTTGGAAGAGATGGCTGGAGGAGGGGCGAAGTTGAGTAGGAGAGACATTTCGAAGCGTTGCTTGTCCTCCAGCTCGCTGAAAAAAATGGGTGAAATGCGTGAGAAAGTAAAAACCTGTGTAAGTTGTGTGCAATAATAGTGCAACTAATAAGATTTCACAACGCAATGGAAAGGAGGAAAGGACTGGTCAACCACGAATTGGGGGACTCGGAAGAGCTATGAGTGAACTACCAGGTGGGAATGTACTACAGCAGATATGGCAACTCTGTTGTCTCCATCATTGGCGTCATGGTGGAGTTCTCATTGTCAAAATGCTCTGCTTAGATAATTTGCTTTATGCGTATCACCGCACCATATACAAATTCACATAGCTAGCCTTTGTATCCCTACCAAGACGTGTGTTCAGGGGTAGTAGGGATTTGAGGGTGTTCAAGTCCTGTCCCTGTAATCATCCAAACTTCCTTACGATCATCATCTGATTCCTTTCGTTCTACAGCTAATCATTTGACATAACAATAGAAATATTTGCTAAACTCGTAAAATACATATGCAATCGACTAAAGATAGAGTAACACGAATGATGCTACAACCAGTACAGATGCGTGCCTGAACATACTGTTTAAACTCAAACGATACCCCCATAGGAAGCACTGATACAACTTTGCGAAAAGGAAGCAGCTACACCATCTCCTCATCGGATTCCCCTTCAGAACATTCCTCCATCAGACCACTAATCCACATTTCTGCAGTGTCCAGTTGCTCCTAACCGCTGCATCAGTTGACTTCGGTAGGAAAGAATACAAGAATCGTACGGGTTTCAGCAGCACGACTCTCAACAGCTCTCGTCTTAGAGTGCCATTGTGTCCCCAGATCTCCCACCAATTCAACCAGCTCTCGTCAGCTTCCTCTGAAAGGTATTGAGGAAGTGCCCAAAGCAGAGAAGCGGCACAGATTTGCGCTGCGCTGAAAAAAATGAATTTGTTGCCTTTGTTTTGATCTCAACTTAATTCTTGGCAAGACGAGAGAATTACTAACAAGAGCAAGTCTCCATGACTGCATCTGTCCAGAGATTGAATATATTCTCCCATCCCTTCGTTCCGCGAGATGAAGAGGCCTGCTTCCTGAAGAAGGGAAGAGCATTCGCTATTTCCTCCAGGTAATCAAACGGTGTGGGAAAATGGAGTTTGAACTGGATGGAGGGAGAATGCAGGAGAAGTCGTTCGTATTTATCCAATAGAGCTGGAGTGAACGGAAGATTCGATTGCTCCAGTAGAACGCTGACGCGGAGGACAAATAGAGGCTTTGTAAAATCACGGTGGAACTGTGGTCTCATCAGCTCCAAACTGGCTGTTGCACAGGAAGTGAGTCACCTTCACACTGATGGCGATTGCAGCAAGAGCTAGACCCCACAGGTCCCACCTCCTTTGCTTGCTCGCTTTCTCCTTCTCCACCTTCTCCTTCTCTTCCGCTTCGGCACTCCACCACGCCTCCACCCTCGCTTTGGATGCGTTCTGATCCAGGTCTCGAGTGATATCACTTATCGTGAAATGGAAGGCACGGCAAGCCCACCAACGGGCATTTTGATGCACCTCAATCTCTCCTTCGGTTTCGTATTCCTCTGCAGGTAGCCAACACCCCCTTAACCAGGATCTGACGGCAGGGAGGATCGAGCGAAAGTGATGATACATCCCGTCAGCGAAATGTGCATTTGGAAGTGCAACATCTCGACTCTTCAAATTTTCTAACCGTATTGCAGCCACAGGGAGTGATGATGGAATAAGGCTAAAACTCTGCTTTGAATGGGACCGAAACAGGTTCCCGCTTCCATTACCAGAGGGGAGCGAAGGAACACGGTTGGGTTGAGGTTTCCAACAGCCTTGCAGGATAGCAGGAGAAGTTTGCATTGACTCCTCCTCCGAGTCGGGCACTTCGTATGACCCTGGAGATTGAGATCCCATTGAGCAGGAAGATGAAGTAAAGGACGAAGCTGGTTCCGGAGTGCATGGTACTGTGGGGATGAGCTCCGATTCGACGGACTCTTTCGAAATTGTGATCTCGAGAGTTGGGGGACTGGGGGTGGCGGGAAGAAATGGAGATGGTGGAGAAGCTGACGCCGAGATGTGAAATGTAGGGGTAGAATGGTAGAGTGGTGACGCCGACGAACGAGCAGGGGACCCTGCGGCACGTAGTTAGTAGGGAGAGCGTGCATGCGGTGAAAAGGCACATCTCTCATCTTCTCTGACAGCAAGACGACTTTGTCGACCATCCACATCTGTTATCGGTCAGTCGCCGCAACAAACGAAAGTGCAGCAAACCAGTTACCAGTGCCAATCTGTCCAAGTATCGCACTTCTCCCGAGTCCCGAGCCTTCCATTCCAGTATTAGCTACAACGTTTGTTCAGATGACTCTCTGACGAGGATGATATTCCCACCGTCAGGAGTGTCCAGACTCTTCAAGAGTTGGGAACAATTCAAATGGGGAAGAGTGGTTGCTTGTAGCTCAATGAGGCTTGGACAGCCTGCTTATGGTGAACAACGTACGCATCCAAGCTGCTCCTCGTAAGCTTTCCCAATCCAAACCTTCCGCTGTAGAAAGGAAACGATATTATCAACACAACCTGCTTCGACGAAATGGACAACAGAAGCAAAGGGAACGGAAATGTGCTCAATCACAAAAAAAATCTCAACACCTCTTGAAACGAGGAAATACGAACTATTTGTTGTTCCAATCGTCGTAAGTTTCTCTTCAAGACCGTCTACTCCCATCCCGATCTCCCTTTGAAGCGAGGTAATGTTCTGAAAAATTGCATCGTCGGGTGAATAGGAGTATAAACTCGGAAATCGGGTGAGAGCTTGAGAGTTCATCGTATGGAAACAGCATAAGCGATTTATTTCTTTGGGGACCGGAAACGGTCGTCATTTTAAAGCGACACGTCTGGCAGCTTTTTTCTGACGCGCTTTCAAGTCACGTGCAGACTGTCGGGCGGAAAAGCTGTTAGCGGCATCACAAGAAAGAATTTTTCGTTCGGCAACTCGTCTTGTAGCCTGAGCGTTGGAGCTGATAAGTTGTTTTATTGCTTGTGGCGGGACAGCGAGGTACGTTCATTCCTCATTGAACAAGAAGAGGATGCAAGGGCAGCTGAGGATGATTAAAAATACATTACGTTCAAGCTCAACAGTCTGAGATTCGATGAGGAGCTTTCCTTTCTGCAATTCTGAAGAGCTGCCCTTCATTCATTGGTTGTACTCCTAAACCGTGAGGCTAACCGTTACGAATGATAGGTCATTTCCATCCCGATGCTCAACAATTGCCTGCTGTAACGTGCTTCAAACTGTCTGTGTCGGTACAAAAACCTTTCCTGACCCACTTTCAGTGGTCTTGATCCTATAACTATTGTACGGATGGTAGGGATTTGTGAGAGTCAACTTTAAAACTTCAAGTATCCATAATATACAGAGTTAGGGATAATGTTTCATTGTTCAGTGTCTTTGGTTTGTGTCTCTCCTAACAACAGATGTACATGATGCAGATTGAAATATGAACCATGCAGACGGAGACTTCAAAAACCCAGGGCAACCGAGAATGAAGTTTGAGCGAAGGAAGTAGCGAGCGTAGAATCTAGAGGTATCCATTGCCTTTGAGGATCAGAAAACAACTCCGAATCTATTTCCAAGTGCCAGAAACACAAGTATGCAAGTCACCGTGAAATTCGCGCCTCAGTGATCCTCCGCGAGAAACGCCGAAGTAAGTGGACCAGCAGTGGCCGCAGAGACGAAGGGGAGTAGACACTCTTCACCTGGTTCTTGTCGTCTTCATTGCGAGTTATTACCACCCGCAAGCCACTGAGATAAACTGAGCATGAACTGTAGGTATCCCCAATCTGGCGGCGCTTGCTTATGGCGGTGGCGACGCCGTAGCCATATTGCAGTACCAACGACGAAGAGAATTACAACACCAACGGGTGTGGTGACAGCGATGGCTATTATTTGAGAACGGCCCTTGTAATTCGTTGGACGTAGTGGCCCGGCGATCGGCCCTTGGGGCGTTGGCGTGGGAGCAGGGGTTGGCGAGGGCCTCTGAGCCTCCCGAAGTTGCTCCTCTGTATACTGCGTACACGTTGAATCGCTGACCTCCCCACTGACACAGGCCAGTTTGGGGTCAAGCCCGACCTGGAATATGGCTTCGTATCCACCACATATCCCATCCGAACCTTTACATCCATCAATTAATAATCTTTCGTGCCTCCAAAGAAAGAAAGGCGCACCACAGTGGATATTACCTGAGCAACTACCCTGGGTCAAAGGAGGGCAGCTATCCCCAATGTCTCCCACGCATATTTCTCCAAAACAGCTGCCACCATCGCAGTTGTCGTTAAAGAAGCAGGGACTTTCTGATTCCATCCACATTGTCAAGTAGTGGTTGAAGAAGAGAAAGATTCACGGACCGATAAAGCAGTATGCCTGCGATGGGTCGTGTCTATTCGGGACGCACAAGTCGGCATCTGGAAAGTAACCTGGGAGCACGTCGTAGAGCAGCTGACAGCTAATTCCTTGAGGGTCACAAGGATAGTTGCCAATTCCCAGAAAACCTGACTGTTGAGCTAGGATGTGAAGTGGGCAGATGTGAAGGAACGGCCAGATCCTCATGTCGATATGATGTCGTTGGATCGCTTTGAAGCTTCAAGGAAAGATGCAACCTGGATGATGGTGGTACCAATGTAATATGATGAGATTCTTGAAGATTCTGAAGCAGTTTGGGGAGCATAAGAGGGAGCACTGCGTATTTAAGGGCACCATGGGAGGACAAAGGTTGGATTTGGAAGTGTTCCTAACACCTACGGCGGCGGCGCAACAAGGGAGGCCAGAGCAGTCCATCGCGTACATCTCAGTAGCCTCCTAAAGGAGAAAGGATACTTCTACTTGTGTAGCTTGCGCTATCGATACAGGCTAAGTTGATAATAATAATGAAAACTTATTTCTCATTCACATTTCATATTTTGGTCATGTTCATCCGAAACACTATGTCGTGTACGGTGGATGTCTGCCTCGCGGTTGTAAGAGCTGGTTGGTTTCCTCTAACTACCGTTGAGGCTAGCCTCTGTTCTCTCTCCTTCATCCTTTGCGCGGCCGATTGGCATCTTTTTAGTTGGGAATCGAAATTCCTGTCATTTCATTCATAGAAGTACAATTTCTGTAGCGAATCACTGCTGTGTCACTTGATCGAGACTATCCACTCCACATCCTCCTTTGTCGTAGGTTAGGAGTTTGTGGTAAGATGTGTTGTGGGTTTACAAGCCCTACATTATAAGAAATGTCGTGATACTAATAGCGTAGACGCTTCAAAGCATGGTTCTTACTGTTACGTCCATCACACTAGGTATCTAGCTTTATATTATGTCACCTTCATTAGAACCATGTTACCACTTGAACCAGCCCCACGAGGTCTGTTCACAGTGAAAGATGTATTGAATAACATTATTCTTGCTCCTAAACTCCAAGCGATCGCGAACAAGGACGTTGACAACGTGGAGCTCCATTATGTTGATCTGGTTCGTCTCGACCCATCATGATCTCTCAGCAATTCAGCAGAATGCTTTCTGGAGATTCGGCCGTGGGAAAAAGTGTGAGAGTGCTCTGTTCATGATCTCACACTCTAGCGCTTCGTGTCCCAAGTAATGTTGAACAATGACGAGGCTATCGTTCGGACGTTAGGGAAAATCCATATGATCAGGTTGCTTATTATGTTCCTCCCCATGATTTGGGTGCAGTCCTCGAACTCAAAATGTATTTCAAAATCCGGTTATTGTTTCGCGGTACTGTCTGTGCTCATTGCTCGTGAGTAGTGCGAGTAGTGGGCATTTTTAAGCTTGAATCTTGGAGATGCAGCAGGTTCTACGAAGGTGTCTTTGACTGCCTCTCGTTCGCTCCCTGAGTTCACGAACTGGGCGAAAGCGATACAGTAACCATCAGGTGAAGCCCGCCATTTCTGAATTTGACTCCGTAACCACGCGCTAACGAGAAATAGAAATAATTAAGCTGCAGTGGCAGTGCACTCTCACAAAGGGAACTCTAAAGTATGCAATTCAAAGGGCTGATGTCCGTCCACCAAACTTAAAAACTTCCGCCTGATGTGGATGAAAGGGACTGTGCGTATATAACCCTGATGGCAAGGCAGGATTCCTCGACCGTGCTTGCACCTCGAAATTTCGCGTTCGTTTTCTGAGCCAGCCAGAGCTCAGCTTTCCATTCTTCCTGCTTTCGTTTCAATCTGCAGACTGCAATCGTTTTCCAATGGATCCATCGTGCAATACGACTTCAGCGATGGACATTGACGACGCTTCTCCTTCGACGCTTTTCAAACCACTTCCAGAGGTTTCCTCGAGTCCAAACACATCTCCCACGAAAAATCGAAGGGTCCTCTCCTGGCTCTCGACCACGTCCGAGAGCTCCTTTCGCTGTGCTACAGCCGCACGCATCGAACTATCAGCGGCATCCGCTAGAACGCGAGTCACCAGCCTGACTAGGAGTCGGCGCTCGAATAGATCACGTCGGGGGCGTGGGCCTGGGAAGCAAAGGAGCTTTCTGGACTTGGACCTAGACGAAGATGAGGAGAGGTTCAAACGCGTCT
>MU271853.1:7798-19241 GCA_021432655.1 Atractiella rhizophila
TAATCCACTTCCTGTGAGCCTGTATTATCTTGTACTCCAGCGACGAAAGCATCACGACGTTATTATGAAATGCAACTTCCTGTCTCAAGCATACCTATTTGGTTGAATGAGCACCTCAATATATTGTCAAAAGTGTTTGACATGGCTGAGCAGAACGGAGTGGTCAGCAGTGGAAGTATCACAGACCACTCGTTACTGAGCTCAACGTTCCTCACATAAACCCTAATGAACTAAGTTTGGATGTGATGTATCGTCGGATTGCACGTAAATTCATAGACGGTCGTTTAATTGTTACAGACATAGGCTGTTATGATCGAGTGAAAATGACACTCCTGATCATGAAGAAATTGGAAGGGAAAATGACACTGCTGATCAAAGAAGAAACTGAACGATCCTAGAAGGTTGACCTTCCAGATCCTTTGAACCCTGACCCAAAAAAGAGACAACTGCTTGATGGAAGACGTGGGTAGGCTCGCTCTAACGGTTAGGCTGATAGCACGTCCTTCCTTCCCGTCAATTTGACGTCGACTGCACCGATATGTATCCCTGAACATGTCCACTCAGGTTGGGGTGGAAATGATGGTGGAAGCCACGCACCAAAATTCTCATGGAACGAAGTCTCGAACTTGCGCCTATCCCAACTGTCTGACAGCTCAAGCGTGAACTCGTGCATCAAACTGGCGATGACCAGTCTCATCTATTCATCGAGTTCATTACAGTTCCGACAGTTTAAGGGGCAGGATGGCTCACTTGGTGATACGCCAAATTCTTTCCTGCGCATCCGTACGGTCCATAGAGGAACGGCAAAAAGGCGAGTTTCTCGTTTTTCCATCCGTCTTCATACCACCTTTGAGTTCCACAATTCGAATTAGCATCCAAATTCAATATGGAAGAGAAATATATACCTTTCGGGACAAAACTCCAGAGTGCGAGGAGAAAAGCACCTCTCGTCTCTGTGAATCGAATAGGTGGGTACGGATATGGATGTATTGGGAGGGATGTATTTCCCAACGATGACGGCGCCTAGTATCATTTCGTCAACCGTGCTACCAAAGTTGTGACAACGAGAAGGAACCCTTTGGACCAGTGAAGCGCTGCATTCCTCTCGGAACGGGAGGGGCAAGTCGCATACATTCATTGATGCAGGCATTGAGGTACTGACAGTCAGCCTTCAACCAATTTCACGAGTCAGCCGATGGGTGGGACAAATAGGGAAAAGAAACCTACAAGTTTATCGTACAGCTTGTCGTCATCCATGGGAAAAGGTTGACTTGGTGGGAAGACAGAGTCGAGTTCTCCAACGAGGGTTTTGTAGCATTCGGGACGAACGGCGAGAATGTAGTACAGAAGGAAAGTCATTGCCACTGAAGTCGTACTAGCGTTTTCGTTGAACGTGATGCGATGGTAGAAATGAAGCAAACGCACTCAGAACCAGCTATCATCATATTCACCACCTCATCTTGGGGTCAGCAGGCGTAGGAAGTGGAGAGGAAAGCGCAAACCTCAGCGAGAACAGTAAACGGGTGAAGAGGGGGATCTGAGTCTTGTCTGTCTTCTCCCATCTAGCAACGATTCAACAATGTAG
Organism: Atractiella rhizophila; assembly: GCA_021432655.1. Lineage (NCBI taxonomy): Eukaryota > Fungi > Basidiomycota > Atractiellomycetes > Atractiellales > Hoehnelomycetaceae > Atractiella > Atractiella rhizophila. Next base: position 9,384 of record MU271853.1, read on the forward strand.
TCGCCAAAAAACAAAGCAACTACGACATACAAGGTAATGGAACATGTCCTTATGCTTTGCTGTGATAGACCAGTCAGAATCCATCACGTAAAATTGATGGGAAGATAAAGACTGACCACCCTCCTCCGTTCTCCTTGCAATCCTTGTTACAGCATGATGCCTATCGGTCGTCTATAGTTAGCAGTTATATGATAGGAAGGAAGAGCCACGCACTGCCACCGCTTCTGATCATCGTTAGCTGGCAAAAGAGCCAGGATGGGTGTGAGCCAAGGAATGTTTCCAAAGAGCGCAAAGATGTCGAGCGCTGGACAACGATCAATCACCCATGCGCTCCATGGGATGGGAATTGAGAGATTCCACACCTGTGTTCAGGCTTCCAGGAGGCAAGCGTGTAGAGTCAGCAATGTCTCTGGAGAAAACAAGAGGTCAGAACTAACATGGGCCACATGCCGATAGGATCGCCTCCCTCCTTCGTCATATTGAAGCTACCACCAAAGAGCAACTCTCCCACTACACTAAGCGGTCAGCAACATCCTAGGGTGCCAGATTAGAAGCAATGGGCTAATGCGTACTGAAGTCAAAGGTAAAATAACCCAACCACGCATGCATGTCCACCGGTCCCTGCCTCCCGACCTCCCGCAGACGCTTGAGCCATTCTTCCGCGTCAGTGACCAAGGCGCCTTTGTAGCCGTTCATCGCTTCATTTTGGAAAGCTCGATTGTACACCTTCAATTATCACAGTCAGCATCAGCTCTGCTCGATGGGAGGAGGGGAGAGGAGAAGAGACTCACCTGTCGGCGGGCGTGATGCGCTGCATGTCCCCGGATCGTGAACATGGGCTGGGCACCTTCGGGTCGCATGAATGCGTCATAGAAGGCTTTAGGTCAAGTAAATACTGGGACATATTCGCAACCAAAGTAGGGAAGGAGAGATACGTACGGCCTTTCACCAATCCGCCTATGCTTTGATCAGTGCGGTCTGTGAAAGAAAGACGACAGGAAAAAACGAACCTGGTCCATAAATAGCGGTGATCGCGTCTACGTTATTGACGCTGAGTTCGTTTGGTCCTGCAAGCAACATGGCGTCAGGATAGGTGACCAACGAACGGTGAAGGATATTAGGAGGAACAGAGATGGGTTACAGATATGAACGCATCATTATTCAGACGTGACTTCAGAAGATTAAACAGTTCGTCGCGATAATGTCGGATAAGAACACATCGCACCAACGACCAATAATCCATGCGATCCCATGCCAGTCGCGTCAAGAAGGCCAAGCTAAACAAAGCAAGACCTGAGATGCAACTACAGACAAATGAGGCGGCGGACAGGAGGAACTTCGGTTGTTCCAGACCCACTCTCGTTCTACCGTCTTTGGGACACGACGAAAAAGCTTGTTTTGAGGAAGCTTTCAGAGAAGAGAATAGGAAAGGACTACCGTCAGTTGGAAGAGAAAGGAGGTTCAAGTTGCAGCAAGAAGTCATCGTCGAAGCACGACGGTGCTCCCGCTCTGAGAGAGAATGACCCACCGACTCGTACAAAGTCCCCGTAACGCTGATGAAGCTGATGGACGTAATAAGGCCACTGTCCTCTGGCGGTTGTTGTGGCACCAAAGATCTTGGAGACCCTATCCTTGAGCGGTCCAGGAAAAGATGCGAGAGGGTGGAAGGGGGCGAGTCGATATGTGACAATGGAAGTGCCTAGTGCGAGGAGGTGAACGACAGGGATCAGGGGAGACAACCAGAGGGTCACGTGGAACGTGTAGAGAGCGACGGGAGATATGACGAAGAGGGAGGCGACGTAGAACGAGAACTGGAAGAGCGACGGCTCGGAGCGTTTGAAGATTTGGTGTACCAACTGTTTCCCGCTTCTAGATCAGATACTGTAATGAGGCAAGAAGCATTAGACGAACGAGGCCAGTGAGGGCTGCGTAAGCGAGCAATTGATTGACCTCCATCGTTGGTCGTTAGAAGGTGTTCAGGAAACACGAAGAGGGCGAGAGAAACGAGGTACATTCTTTTGAGCTCGCTCCCTTTCAACGAGTGAATGTGGGTGTATTGATTGGGTTTGGAAGAACGTAATTCAACTAAACCTTACATAAAGTTACAATTACACGTTTTCTGTCTGATCTGCTCTAATGTTCCGTCGTGCTTCTTGTCTTCTCTGACTTCTTCTCTTTGTCTTCCTGATCTTCTTATGGGCCTTCTTCCGCTGCGTTGTTATTTGTCATCATGATGTGCTTGACAGGCTGAAAGCATGGAAGCATGCACAAGAGTCACCTTAGGATGGGAGAGGGCAGCAAACTCAAAGTTTGCTGTCCCAGACTAGGGTAACGCATCCTTTCTAAACCCAACTTTATGCCTAATGATCTCTAAATTATCCTTCCTCTTCGCTCTTCTGCCTCATCCACTCCTGCAGCTCCAATGCGCAACCCAGGCGCTATTCATGTCAGTAATATCATAATAAGCTTCATAACGTTCGTGTTGCTGTCCAGCCTGGTCCATTCAACCTTACTTGATTTCCTTTACTAGTAACGACTTATGTGTTCGACGTTCCTTGCCCTCCCGTTGCAACCCAAGAAACCTTTTTCCCACCCTTAAGTCCATCAAAACGGTCTCATTCATTTACTCCTGCGCCTATAAAGCTTTGACTGTTGACACCCCCCATTCAAGCCCACGAGGCGTGTCCCAGGCTCACTTTCATTGAAAGTCGTACTCCCTCAATTCTTCTATAGGGAAATAGTGACCCAAGATGTCGACTACCGCTCCTCCTGATCCTGCCGCTCTAGAGGCCATCTTCAAAAAACTCGAGAAGGATTTAGACGTCTCCAGGTTCGTCCGTTCTTTCTTTCAGCGTTCGCACGCTCGAACAATTCCTCCCCTCATTCATTCGACTTCTGGTGGAACTGACATGCTCTTTGTGGGACAGGGTCTACTTCATTTGGTTCGTTTCCTTCCAGCTGTGGAATTTAGCAAGAGAATGACACCAAACGATGTTTCAGTTGCATGAGGTTCGTCCTCGTCCCTCTCCGTGACGAACCTGATTATTGACGAGCTTGTTGGAGAGCAGCGTCCTCATCTGGGATTGGATTGTCACTTTGTAGGCGCTTCGGCTCGTCCACGAAGATAGACACATTGACTGTGACACCAGCCCTAGCGAATACAAGTACATCTGGAGAACCCTTGGTCCATTGCGAAAGTCCTGTTCCTTTTCAACCGCTATTACACTCTGGCTGTGGTTTGTCCTTTCCATTCATTTTACAATTAAGAGACTGATTCCAGTTCTGTCCCCAATAGATGACTTGGCTCCAGGTCCTCTGGTGGGCTCCTGTGCGTCTTCAGCTTATGCTCCTGTCTCCGTCCTCAATGGATGAGTTCCAGCTACCTCGATCCTTCTGCAACAAGGTGTTTCTCACGGAACCCTTCCTCACCACCTTCGTCCTCGTCGGATGTCACCTCATCTTCTTCCTCCGCACCGGCGCGCTCTGGTCCTGGAACAAGTACGTCGTCGCCGTCCAGGTCGTCATTCTGGTGTTCGAAATCGCGTCCGAATTTGCCAGCGGCGCTAAAAATGTCTGTGCGTCTTCTCTTCATTCCAATCTTACCCAGAAAGACGCAGTCTGACATGTTGATTGTACAGTGCTCCCTGGTCAAACCATCGGTTGTATCTCTGGATCCGGAGTGTCCTACATTTGGCTGTATTGGTTAGTCTTACTCCCAGGTTGATGGAATGTGCTATGGCTGATTTTCTCCAGGCTTGGCCCTCTCCTGTTCGAGTATGAATATCGATCTCAGAACGTGCACAAACTGAATGATGTATAGTACGACTACCCTTGTTCTCACCGCCTGGAGGGTATACGTATGCAGGAAGTTGGCGGGAGGCACTAACACCCCATTGCTTAAACAGTGCGTCTTCTTACCATTTTCTTGGTAACTGGCGATTAACTGCAGACCCTGCTGAAGACTTTTACACGACGGCCTTCTTTACTTCATAATTGTATTCGTTGTCAACTTGTTGGTTCGTTTCCTCCCCTCGATCTCGCGCCAGAGAGCCTTGTTAACACTGATATAGAACGAGGTTTTCTTCCTCTTACCAAATCCTGCTCTTCAAGCTCTCCATTCCGGCCTCGCCATTGTCATGTGAGTTCTTCAGATCCCTTTCGGCTTTGCCTGACCTGAAGGCAATAGAACGTCTATCATGGCCTCTCGACTCATGCTCAAGCTGAGAAGGTTCTCTCAAATCGTGCGTCTTTTTGTAAACCTTTCCCAGTTTGAGCTAACTTGGATGTTGGGTATACAGACCGCAGACGGCTCTTGGACTTCTTGGACCAATGTGGGGATCAGCACAACGAGGACAGGGGCTAGAAGCACAAACGTCATGAGTGGTGGGGGGGCGAGTGGTGAGTGACCTTCCGCGACAAAACCATTCCTGAGACGAACCCCTGCGTCAGGTCATCGTATGAAACCCCTGCGGAATGCGAAAGTCGGACAGACGACATTTAACAACCACATAGAGACTGTAGATGTGGAGGGACAAGAGGGATCAGCGTCGTCGTTGAGAAGAGAGTGGTTGAAGATGACCTTGAGAGTGGGTATGAGGATGGAGTCGGGGTGAGCGATGCGGAAGACAAGAGGGAGAAGGGAGAGTTTGGATCGTAAAAGGACGTTTTCTCACACCGTCTTTGCGCAAGGTAAGTTATGTGATCCGACTTTTATGTGTCGATATCTGTTCGTCGTCAAATTGATCGTGAGTTGCGATCAGTCATTTCAGGTCTTTGGTCGTTATGAGGCAATGTTGAAATGTATAAAAGCTCTTGATGGTTACGAAATCCCAAGCAGGAACAGTGGAAGCGACTGAAAAGGTGATCAATGACCATGAAATGCGCCAGTCAATAGGGGGTTTCAAACTGGGCTGCTACAGTTAGTAGGAAGCCCTTCCTACAGTACCAACTTTGAAACCTCTAATGTTTCTGACCCGTATTCCGTTTTCGCATATTGCCCGTCATGCAGCCAGTCCAATATACAGTTTTGCCCAGAGGATCCAGGATATTACAGTAGATTGCCGGGATTGGTGTTGTCCTGGATGTTGTTTCAATGTGCAAAGGGACGCGGCGTACGTACGCCAAACGGCTTTCAAATTGATAACATAACAAACAAGATTCAATTTCATGATTTTGGTCCTGAAAGTGCTTTGAAGCTTTGAAGAGTCACTGGATGAATCCAGCCATGAAAGGCCGCTCATCTAGATCATGCACACTCTTTGTCGTGGTTCACAGGATGGCCTGTGAATAAGCCAAACAAACAAGGCTTATTTGCATCTGTTTTCCTTTTCTGAACGATTTCCTTGAATAACCTTCTCTTTGGCCAGAATGTTTGCATCTAGTGTTCCCTTTTGTCATCTGATTCGATTTAATTCGATCAGCCCGTATTTGCGTTTGCGTGTGCATTTTGAGAGCAACATTTGAGCTAAAGAAGGGAGATTCAACAAAGGACCACCTTAGTTACTCCCAAGTGCTAGGTCTCTTCCTTTGATCGAACTCTTCGATTGTTGTTCTCTTCAGCAGCACAAGACAGTTGGGTATAATAACCCCTCTCACTCTAACGACTCACGAGTTTCAGCTTCAATCGTCCGATTTGACTCCAAATCCAATCACCAACCATGCATGAATACCTCCTACTGCTCTATTCTATCTCCATCTGCCTCTATCCGTTCATCTCCCGCCTTCCCCTGCCCTTCTTTCCTCGCACTCGCCGACGGTCTCCCCTCTCAGCGGGTAGTAGTGGTATCGGTCTCACAACAGCTCTCTCCTTGTTGTCCTCCTCTAAAGCAAACCCACTCAACGGCAGGAGAGGATCTCGACCGAGCCTGTTCCCTTCTTCTCCTGCGCCGTGGTTGGAGGATGGAGTAGATAAGGATGGCGACGAGGAAGACACGCGGAGGTTCGGTATGGAGGTCAAGATGGAGGATTTGGAGGAGAAGGATAGGCCTGAGATCGAGAGCGCGAGCAGTAAAGTGGCTCGAAAGAGATGGAAAAGGACAGCCATTTTACTTGGGATTAGAATATCATTGGAACTGGTGAGGTTAACCCTACCACGTCCATCTTCCCCAAACGGCGGCGGCAGCTTTGCGCTGCAGTCGACCCCAACAATAGACGATGAGCTCGACTTGGAACTCCTCCTCCTCTCCTCTCGATCGGACAAGCCCAACCCGTCCTCACCCTCACTGCGTTCCTTCCTAACCCTCCTCTCACTCTTTCCCCTTCTCCTCCCCTTCCTCTCAATCCACAGCCTTCCCCGCGCTCAATGGCCCCTCATCGGCTGGTCAACGCTTGATGCGGTGTGCGCTACGGTTGGGTTGGTGCAGCGCGATTACTTGGGAGCTGGAGCGGAGGCGGTGCTCATGGCTTTCGAAGCGATCGCGAGTGCTGGCGTCGTGTGGGTGGTAGGAGGAGCGACAACACAAGGAATAATAGCAGGGGAGGTGCGTTTTTTTTCCGTCTAGTATGCCTCCATTGCGCTTTATTGTAGTGCTTCGTCTAGAAGTGTTGCAGGCGAATTGCAGAGTAAAGTGGTCCCTTTAAGAACAACTTTTCCTACTCACAGCAGACTTGTGTTACTCTTTATCTCGATTTCTAGATTTCTTCTATAACGACTGACGTTTCTTGGTGCAGGATAATGTCTCTCCAGAGTATTCCTCCTCCATCATTTCCCGTGCCACTTTTTCGTGGGTTTGGTCCCTGATTGCTCTCAGCGAAAATGCTCGGACAGTTGAAGAAGGACCAGACGACATTTCCAAATGGATTTGGAAGTTTTTCCCTTTCGAAAGAAGTCATTACATCGCTAGATTTTGGATCCGTGCATCGTTTACTCCGTAAGTTCACCCATGCCGCAGGATTTGAAGCTAATATCTCGACCAGCAATTCGGCAGAACTAGATCTGTATAAATTATTGCTTCGCGTCTCCAGAAAGTCTTTATTCATCATCCTGGCCTTGAGTTCCGTCACCACGTTCCTCTCGTTTCGCTACGATCTTCTATATCACGGAAATTGTCTCTACCCTTCAGGCTAATGCAACATCGGACCACGAGAATCGTCGTCGGATCTTTGCCTTCGCATTTTACGCATTCATCATCAATATGTTGCGCGCTCTCATAGTAGCATTCTATCAGTGGGAGCAACAGAGACTCGCACTTCGAATTAAGTCCTGTTAGTATTCGCATTTCATTTCCGCTCCATCTGAACCAACCGACAGGTTTGATCAATACTATCTACGCAAAATCCCTGCGGATCAACACTCTGGCGACAAGTGATGAGAGCTCTCAAGGCAGCCGCGGACAAACCTACAACCTCATCTCAGAGGACTGCGCCACAATCGGTTCCGTCATTTCTCACAACCTAGACAACGTTCTCGGTCCCTCGATCTCTATCTGTGGAACAGTCTTTTGGACGTGGTAGTATGTCACTTTTGTCGAACAGCTTGTTCCTCATCCTGTTTACAGTCTTTTGGGCTGGGGAGCCTTATTATCCCTCCTTGCTGTTCTGACGGTTCTTTACATCGCCAGTAATTGGGCAGTTGTCAGAGCATTCCGTGTAGGAGTTCGAATGAACAGTGCCCATGACGCGACGATTGGGAGGATCAGCGAACTCATTCGATGTAGGTCATCTCTGTCCATATCTATTTGCTTAACGATAGCACAGCTATCAAGTCCATCAAAGCCAGCGCCTCTGAAAACAAGCATTTATCCGATGTCCTCCGGTATCGCAACGCTTTTCTTGGCCTCTGGGCTGCCCAAAAGCGCTATCAAGCTCTCCTGAACAGTTTTTGGTACGTGAATGTCGTCATTGAGAAGCTAGCCTCACTATTTTCACAGGATGCTGTGTCCTGACCTGATCATATGCCTTTGCTTCTTTTTGTTCTTTGTCGTGCAAGGTGCCACGTTCGATCTCAGCGCCGCTATAGCAGTCAGTACTCTGATACGGCAGGTTCGTACTCACATCCCCGTCTACTATGCGCTAACGATGATAGCAGCTGTCGTTACCCCTCGGCGTTTTACCTGAAGCAATTAGTAAGTCCCTCACATAGCATTTGTTTGCCACTAACAGTAATGATGCTCACTGGTAGAGAATCTGAGCTATAGTACCTTGCTTCTGGAAAACTTGAAACGGTGCTAACGGTTTCAATAGTGAAGGCCAACTTAACCCGCATCGCAAAGTATCTTCAACAGACAGAGACGAAACCTCGAGACTGGGACGCCATTGGAGTGGATAAAGGCTTTCATCTTACGAACGCTTGGTTCCGTCCGACCTCGAATAGATCAAACAATGCTGAGAATACTCTTGAATTCCGGCTTCGTGATCTTACCTTTTCGCTCCAAGGAGAAGGCATTACTGTTATTACTGGTCCCAGTGGATCGGGTAAAACATTTTTGCTGCTCGCTTTGTTGGGAGGTAAGCTATAGCGGTTTACTGCAGTGAGCTGACCACCGCATAATAGAATTGTCTTTATCGCAAGGTTCTGTCATACGACCAACCGGCGGTGTTGCTTACGTTGACCAACAACCTTGGTGCGCGTCAGGCACAATTAGAAGCCAGGTATGTTCTCATAACGACAATACTCGTTGGACTCTCATGTGGACCTACAGATCGTTTTTTATTCTCCATGGGACGAATCGAGGTATCGTGCAGTGGTGCGTTGTTGCATTTGTCCTGCTCTCCCATCTGAAAAGAGTGCGCCAGTTGGAAGCTTGCAACCTGGTGTCGGACATGGTATACACTACTTTCTCTTGAGCTCTTTTACTTATTGTTGATCATAGGCCCAAATGAAAGACGGTGACTTCACAGAAACTGGTGCCGGAAGTTCGACGCTGTCAGGTGGTCAACAAGTGAGCTAAACCGTACTTGAATACATAAATCTTACACCTTCACAGGCAAGAATAGCAATCGCCCGAGCTCTCTATTCTTCTCATCGTTACATCTTTTTGGACGAACCACTTGCGGCCGTCGATAACGAAACAGCCCGTTATCTCCTCAAGTATTGTTTTCAAAGCCCTCTCATGGAAGGCAGAACGGTGGTGGTCACGACCCATAACCCTTCCGCCTTCCGACCTCTAGCAACTGCAGTGTTCAAGATGGACGGCGGACGAATGACTGGAGAAACTTGTCTAGCTCAGCCGCCTACCCGAACATCGCAAACACCTTCTCCCCTTGGACGGCAATATTCCACTCCCGGGATCGAGAAGAATACTGTCCCTCTAACGTTCCCGGACCATCATGGCTCGGTCCCCGTGTACATAGCTTGGGTATACGCTCGCGCAGTTGGTCCTCTCGCATGGGTCGTCACGATTTCTGGTATATTCGTTATACGTCAGCTTTATACTGAGGAAGGAAGCGTGTACAGCGCATGGTCGGATGGCAGAAATGCGTGGCACCTTTTCCAGCTGTTCTCTCTCTCCTTCCTCCGGCTCGTTGTTACTGTTAACAACATAGGTTTCTCTTACTGGGGCAGCCTACGGGCGAGCCGAAACCTCTTCGCGTCGGCAATTCGATCGCTGCTTTACGCTCCGCTACAGCTTCACTCAGAGATTGGCGCTGGAACCTTCCTTGCCCGCTTCACCGACTTCACTATTGTTGACAACCACATCGTGATCTCTTTAGGCCTCGTGTCAGTGTTATGTAGCTTCCCAACTTACCAACTTACTAACAATACTGCAGCTTCAACAACGGCTCATACCTTTTAGGCCTCTTCAATGCGATATTCAAAGCGATGCCAATCTTGTGCTTGGCATGCCTGCCCACATTTTTGTACTGCTTTCGACTTTTGCGGCGCTACGTCAGATTGAGTCTGAAACTGAATCGATTGGA
>MU271854.1:7794-19103 GCA_021432655.1 Atractiella rhizophila
AAGCCTCGTCGTCGCCTCCGTCGTTACAAAGGAATAAAAGGAAGCAAGAAAGAAAGGAAAAGAGAAGAGAAAGGGAGCGAAAGCCAGAAAGACGGCATCAGCAGGAAGAAGGAGAGAAGAAGGAGAGAGGGAGAGAAGGAAAGAGCAAGCGGACGTCAAGTCTATAGTTTGGGTGTTTAGTGGCGCCACCTTCGAGTGCCACCTTTAGACTTTGAGCGTCCAGCGGCAGCGCAGTTTGTTTTCCAGTTTAAAGTTCAACCTGGTTCAAGCTGCTCGACTCCTCTACCGAAGGGAGGGAGGGCTTCGCGAGCGATAGTAGGTTAGGTAGGACCCTAGGTGTGGTCTTCCTCCGTTAGGTAAGGAACAGCGAAGACGAACATTCAGCAAGTAGAAGGACACATGCGGTGCTCCAACGTCATGACTACGCAAGTGTCTGAAGCTCTCGCTCAACATGGAGAGGGACGGGTGGCCTATGAAACAGTTGGAGATGTAGGAGAGGACCGAGAAGCGGTAGAGGGAGTAGCGGAGGGAGCAGTGGGAGAAAGAGGCGAAGGCGGCAGCGGAGAGGAAGCGGGAGGAGGCGGAGCAGGTGTGCGGTGCGCCACAGGAGGAGAGGGGAGTCTGTCGACAGTGGAAGGGGGAAAAGTGCCCGGAGAAGGAGCGTCAGCGAGTCCCTTGCCACACCCAATGTCATCCGCACATATTCGTATTTGTCTCGGTCTATTTAAAGTAACGGACCTTCTGAAAATAGAAGCAAGGCGAGATAGGTCGAGAGTAGACGCTTCAGGCAGAAATAAGTTGTGAAAAAGGGTACGAATGGCATAACCGTTGTCCATACCCCGACGAAGTATTGCATGTAGGATTGGTCGCGTTTTATGTGGCAAGGTTGGGGGACCGACGGAGGAGGTTTTAAGTATTTGTAGAAGAAGGGGTGGTTGGAGAAGGAGCAGGAGGAGAGGGTTAAGTGGCAGGAGAGTGAGCGGTTGTTGGTGAAGTTGTTACGGAAGAGACGGATGGCGCTGGAGGTCGTAGAGAAACAGGTTATGCGACCGCGTATACTGCCTTTGGAACTGGGCTTGCGACAGCAACCTCAGCGGCCTGGCGACTACTGCAAGAACTTTCTCAAGCTCACGCGAAAGAAAGAAATAAATAATAAACACGCTCTTATTACTCCAACCACGGTCGCTGAAGGTCGCGGACAAATCCTAGCCTGTGTAGGAGACCTACCAGATGGAGGAAGAGGAAAGAGAGCAAGCAGGGAAAAGGAAGGTAGATGGTGAGAGAGCTGAATGTTGTTCGTGGGCAATAGTGTCTAGATGGAGGGGGAGCGGAAGAGGATGTAGGCGTACGAGTCTGTGGTTTAGGCTTGGTATTTCAGGAGGATGAGGGTGGGGGAGAAGTTTGCGGGCGGTTTAGTCCAGACTTGCGTCGCCAAAGCCCACCCTACCATTTCTGCGTGATGCTCTCGTACGTGGTGGTGTAGCAGAGGTGAGGAGCGCAGTAGAGAGGGAGGCCGTAGCAGCTCGCGCTTCGACCGCACGTCTAGGTCTGGTAGGTAGACGGGGGTTGAGTCTGAGTTGTCGTTGCGCTCCTTCTAGTCGAACCTGGTGGTGGCGGCTGACCCTGCCCTCTTTTCTCACCTAAGCCCAAACCTAAAAAACCTCCTTGCCCGCCCTCATCCTTCTAACCCAGCCGCCTATGCCCACCCTCGCTCTTCTCTTCCCACCAACTCTCGATATTATCAAACTAGCGGTCAACACGCCGATATCAAGAGCGAGAGTGTGAGATGCACCGGGTCTGGGCACGCAGAAGAGGATATGGAGGTAAAACCGAAGACGCCGGGGAGGAGATCCGATTGGAGATCTTACATGGGATCACACCTATTGCCAGCTGCAGGTCAGCCAGTAAGCTGTGTTTCCAGGCGAGGTTCATTTGCTGCAGCCGAGGGAGATGCAAATGCGGTAGGACCCACCTCGTCGGGTGCAAGAGTAGGAGTAGGCGAGGGAAGCGAGAGGTGGGAGGTGTGCCAGGTTGGTGACGGTTGTGGTTGTGTGCCGCCCCATGCGCTTGCTCCCCCTTACGCCTCAGGTTGCCCCTACATAACTCGTCCTCGAAGGACCGAGGGTGTCGCCTCGTGAAGTTGGTTGTGTAGAGGGAAGGACCAGCGCCTGATCGCGTCCTGCTTCTACCTGCTGGCAACTGAGGCTGCTCCTCGGTGTGAGTCTCAATACAGGTCTCCAAACTCCGCAGGCGAGAGAAACCTGGCTCCCTTGAACCCGGATACCAGTGGAAACGTTTGGGATAATCTGGCCTAAAAAGCAACCGTCTCTGCCCTATAGTGTGCATATTCGCGCTGTTCACTTTTCAAATCTGTGGCGAAGAAGTAAACAGAAATAAGATTCGGACTATTCATGGATATTCGTCATTCGATTCAGTTATAGTTTGGATGTTTGTTCTGTCGGATTCTGTCCCATTGTGTCTTCTCAACATGGACGGTCCTGTCATGATTTTCTTTCGCTTTTCGTTTTTGAGAATCTCACCCTTCGTTTTCCTGTGCTGTAAAGCTCAATGATCGACATCCATCATTTCAACGCTCCACGCTCCTCTTTCAATCTTCGCACAACAGACTGTGCTGCTGCGAGCGACTTGCCTCTTTTCGGAAAGGAGCAAGAGGACGGCTAGAGTATCAAATTGAATCTGAGATGAAGAAGGGGGCCGTCGCCCAGGTTGCCATGATGAACGGGAACCGTGACAGTAGAATAGCGGATTACCACTCGTTTCTGTCATACGTATGCAAATCATAGACGAGCAGTCAAGACATCATCAGGGCAAGGAAGGTTGAGAGGATGATCGCCGCCGTTCCATTCGATCGAGGTACGTTACAGCTGACAGCTGCGCGACGCGGTAATAGGCAGCGCGAAGTCATGGATATTTTGGATCGGGTAGGGCGAGCCGTGGACCGTGGGTGGTTTGATGGAGCTGAGGAAGAACTCTGTGAGGGAGAAATAATGCTTGTTTATGGTCTAGTCGTGTTGTGGCAATGTACACAGTGGATTCGACAAGAATTCGACGAGCCTGACTCCAGCAATGTAGAATGGACCATCACATTGAAATATTGGATATTTACCGTTGGTCGAAGCCATTATTTGAGATTATGGAGCTAGTCGTGCATTGATGCTGACAAAGCGATATCGTTGTTGAGATGATGTACTTCCTCTGGCTCTCTGCGTATTCCAGGGAGCCAAAGGACTCCAAGTCTTTGAAGCGTCACCGGAATGTACCGCGCTTGTAACTCAGAGCAGAGCGCGAAAATATAACGCGTACCTTTTCCTTGTCGTTAGATTGCTGTCTGCCAGTGCCGATGCTTAAATATGTCAGAGCACTCGGTAGATCAGGCATTGTATTTATATTTCTCACAGTCTATAAATGTTGTTATTGACAGCAGCACCTTGTTCTAGTCGACCACCAGTGACACGACGAACGTTGTCGTCGTGGAGCAGTGTTTGGCTCAACATTTAGTAGGTACTCAAAGTGCAAGTCGGTTGGTTGCCGATGCTTCGTTTTGCCGATCTGGGAGCCCTAGGATGAAGAACAAGCCAGACTTTTATCAGGCCACTAGATGGAGATGGATGTTCTGAATATTGGGCATGGAAGCTTTTGATTTTTGATTTGTGTATTTGATGAGTTACTAATGTTCCTCCCGTCTCTCTCATCTAATGGAGTATTCTTCTGAAACCTTGTCTTGCTCTGCTCTTCTCGATTGATGTGAAATTGCTGTTGTTTATTTCGGAGCCGTCTTGTACGTACGTATCCGATCGATCATTAAACATCTTAAACCCCATTTGTGCTGACTTTGTGCTCAGTCTCGATATCTTGATAGAATTATATCCAAACCAGCCGCACAAAGTGGCAGTAACCAGCATGAAGGCCTTCTTTCGTTCCTCCTCCTCTCCCTCATCCCTCCCTTCAGCCGAGCCATCTCACCCTAGTCAATCTCAGCCAACTCCTTCCATCGCCCAGCTGGTCGAAGAAGAGTCCGCCTCCGAGGACGAGGGACTCCCTCCCCCAGGCGCGGAAGGTGCCAAACACGTGCGCTCGCGGTCGTCGCTCTCTTCCAGCTCCACGCTCGAGATTCCAGGACAAGACAGACACGGCAGATTGTACCATGCTCCGTCCAGCGACTCGTTGGTCGGAAGAAGCGAAGGGGCAGGCAGCAATGGCGCCGGCGGTGGGATGCTGGGTGGGTTTGCGATACCCAAGATCGGTCGGATAGGCAGCTCCACCTCGTTACGCTCCAACGCGTCCGCAACCACCACCGGCTCGTCGTCGAGTTTCGGGTTCGGCAAGTTCTCTCCATCGTTCACTGGTGCTAAGCTGCCCGGTGGTGCTGGCGGGGGAGCGAAAGCAAAGTCGTCCGCCTCCGCCTCCGCCTCCGCCCTCTCCCTCCTCTCCCTCTCTGCTCTCTCTCCCCTCTCCCCCACAGCCTCAGACGGCCTCCCGTCACCTACTCAGTCCAAATCTACCCTCCTATCCTCGCTCAAGGGTCTCGCACCCGAAAAATACCTCGCTTCCCTCTCAGCCCATCCAGTGTCCGTCCGCATCGTCAATCGCACCGGATGTGAGATCAGGTGGGGGAAGTGGCCTGTTAGGGATAGACGGCATGGCAAGAGTAGGGTCGACATTGGAGGTGTGAAGGGAGAGTGGTGGGAGGATATCTGTAAGGGTCTCAATTGTATGACCGTCGATGAGTATGGCAAGGAGGAATTGGAGGTCGCGAAGATGAAGGGTGTCGGGTTGACCGGCGATGGGATGTTGGGTGGGAAGAAGGCTCATTTTGGGTAAGTCGTTTGCTTTCGATTGTTATGGGAGAACATGAGGAAGGCAGAATATCATCCATGTCTGGCACTGCTATTTGGAATAGTGGTGTCTCATCAACCACTTAAGGTGGTTGGTCTGTCCTTACTGTTTATGTTTCGAGCTCTGCAGTAGGTGAATGAATAGAGTTGATGGCAGAAAGGCTTGCATTACTCGTATTTCACCCCATGGGAAGTGCCTCTACTTGCACCCACCTTATCAAACCTCTCCCAGCGAACATATGCATGATAGTTGGGTAGAACATTTGTCGCATGGGGAGAACACGTTTGAATGAAATCTTGTGGAATCAATATCATTGGCAATTATGAAGCCCTGACGTTTCCCCAAGAAGGTAAAGTTGTGACGCAAGAGCTAAGAGAGACTGATGGATATTATGTTGTCAAAATTGTTTCTTGGACAAGTAGTCTGTATTGTTCATGTTGGAGGACTTCATCATCCATCAGTCATAGTAATATAACAGAATCAGGTTTAACCCATTTTGGCCCCCGCTAACATCGACCTATTAGATGGTTGTATCTCGATTTAGTGCTTCCCAGTGGACGACTGCTCCATTTTCAAATATACCTTCGCTTACGACGACCCAGTCCTATAACCCCATCGCCAGTGCACACCGCTTCCATCGGTCGTTTTGACCTCGATTCCACGATGGAGAACCCGCAATCTTCAGGGTATTTTGATCACGCACTTTTGCTTGCAAAGGACAGCTCGGATGAAGAGCTGAAGGTGGTCTTCGTGTTGGAAGAGGGTTTGGGCAGTGAGCGTAATCGAGTAAACGATGAGACGATGCGCCAAAGCTTGTTGGTCCCTGCAAAAGGAGTGAGGATTTCGAGCTGGTGCAGTCATAAAAAGGGGACCATTAGCGTTTCAGCTGCGTGAGTTTACCACCTCACTGGTATATGAAGCTCAAAGAACAATCAGAAAGGAAGCACGATACCATGAGTACGATTTGTGGACAAGTGCTCGGAACCCTAACCTAGGTATGCATGTTTCTGTCATTTGCTTCCGAGCTAAAGGACGATACAGGCGTCATTGTGCATTCGAAACATGTCCTCGAGGGATTTTTGGATAGCAAGCATATTTGGATACATGTTCAACACGATGGGGACCATGTCATGGCAGGTTCGCACATCCTAGTCATGCCTCTACCGACAACTAAGTTATCCCTCTTGAAGATTATGTTAAAGTCAATCCTTTAACGTAGGAGTTTTCTTGGATGCCATAACGTGGCGCTGATCAAATACAGTGGTCAAGCGTAAGCGATTTCATGGCGAAGAACAGAATGTAACAAGGAGTGAAGGTCGACCAAAGGACAACTTGCGTCAACGCTCGAAACGCCTGCGAAGATCTTGCGTGAGATCGACATGAGCATCAACTACGGATTCTCAGATGCTGGAGTGAAGAAGAGCAACCAGGTGCGAGCTTTTGTGGTTCTCAGACGCAAAAGTGACGGCAAAAAGGTATATGTATATGTCACGCACTTTCGAGGCAATTGGCTCGCACAGCTCATCCAAGATGATCCCAAGTGCGTCCCCTTCAAATCGTCCGCTGCGATCGTTAATGAGAGTGAAGTTGGCTCAAAGTGCCTTTCTGCAAATTAGCTCTCCCTGGTTCTCACGACTGCGGAATGTTTACCAAGTGTGCCCAATTTCTCCAATCATTTTTACGCTTATTCTGGCAATAGGCTCGATGGTGGACTGTACAATTTCATAAAGCACGGCTCCAATTCATTGGTCAAAACTGCAGCAAAGGAAGCTGCCAATGAGCAAGAAAATCGAACAGGTGATCTGTTACCGTTAGTACAATTCTTGATGGGCAGTCTCAAGCTCTTCAATATCGAGCCGCACCGTGTGAGTCTTGTTTTCAGGCAAGAAGTCACAAGTTGAATGGAGTACCAGGCTATCCACAATATGGCGTAAGCCCTGCCTCTTCTTTTCTTGAAGCCGCTAAATCAGCTTTGATTTGTCAGAAATACGTGCGTGAGCGCTTAATAACTACTTGCGATGCACTAACTATTATTGTTCCAGCCAAAAGGACTCGATAAAGACACAGCTGGAGCTCGGGGTAAGGTTCTTCGACATGCGCCGTATTCTTTCTCCTTACCCACAACTTGCCTAAGCTAAGGATGTAACTTAGCTGGTTGGTGTTTCTATGACTGCTACGACAACCAGAAGACAGTGCTTCATCATCAACACTCCATTGTACCAGGCGTCCATTACGTTCAATTCCTGGTCGATATTTTCAACTTTCTGGGTGCTTATGAGCAGGAGATTGTTTTAGTCGAGGTATGAGCCCCCTTTGACGATTCGAATCTAGCTAAGTGGGTGTCACAGTTAAAAGATGACAGTGTGTACCTGCCCTTCGCGATACAACTTCTGACAAGCATTAGACATCATCAAGAAAGGCAATTTGATTCCTATTTCGATGGTTCCTACCGTTGATGAACTCGAACGAGCAATGGAGGAAGCGAGGCTATCGGTCGCAGCCTCCGCACGCGCTATCAAACTTGCATCGAAAGAAGACTTGGCACGACCGATCGGGGAACTGATCAAGGAGAACAAACGGCTTTTCTTCTTCGATAGAGTACACGAAGAGGAACCGTGGCAGAGGGCTGACAGCTACGGTGCGCCTCACGTTGTCCCCACGTCCCTCATGTATTGACTCATTATCATGCATAGATGGAAAGGCTTACAACACTTTCAAACCTGAGCCTATCTTAGAGCGGTTGAAGGAGACGCACGCCCGATTTTCGAAATTGACGGAAGAGGATGCAACGTCGCCCACAAAACCTCCAAGGGGGACAATTTATCAATTGTGAGTTTCCCCACCGGCTTGATTTTTTTCCTGATTCTTTGAGTAGACAAGGTATCCCGCTCTGTCCTCTTCCAATTCTCCAGAACTTACGCACATACTATCGTCAGCAACGCCGACTGCGGACATTGGGGCTGACATTGCTGCTTCGCTCACGTACTCAGATGCCTCGTCGCTGCTCGTCTACATGAAGGTTCGTCTCTTGAGAAAGTTGCAAGGAACAGATCGTAACAGGACAAATTTTTAGGCAGTGATGGATCGAGAAACTTACAGCTGGATTGGCAACCACGACTTCGATGATCCTGGTACGATTCCCTTTACATCGTCGTTGGCAGCGTCTCGTAATGTTGTTATGCGTACCAGGCAATCCTGTGTTCCTGAATGATTTTGTCGACGGAGCGTTGGTCGAGCACTGCATAGAAGTCTCCAAACAGAGAGCAACAAAGCATCTCAACATCCTCGAACAAACAGAAGAAGAGGTAGCAGAGGAACGGGAGCACATGCCTCATATCGAAAGTATCAACATCGAAGGGTGATGGATCATTGGTTTTTTGGGTGTCGTGTCTCATTATTACAGGAAATGCTAAAATAGGACAAGGATCAAAGGTGCATTTGTACTTTTATCAATCCGCCTTGTTGGACAATCTCAAGTTGGTTCCGTGCCTTGCCTTTTTGGGGACCATCTCCACGCGACGATCGCTCGTGCGGCCATGCCTGCGTATTAATCTACCTCGATCAGATCTACTATACTTATTAGGTCGATTGTGGATCACGAAGTTGACCCAGAGAGTAAAATTTCCAGAGTATAATTTTTGAAGCCATTAGTAACCACAAGGACTCGTTTCAGCTGCTGTTTATTAGCTACTTAGCTTGTTGAAGCCTCCGGGCTTCGACTAAAGGTCCATTGGTCGCCAGAAGGCCATTCTGATGAACATGCTGCAGAAACTTGTAACGCTGAGTTGAGCAAAACGATCAATTTCAATATTGAGCTTGAAGCACGATTGTGAAGCACAAAGACTGAGTGTAGGCAACAAGGCCGCGAGCAGCCTAGAAGAAAAGGCGCGGCTTTAATTCGTTAAGGTCGTGAGTAAACGATGAGGTAATGAGGATGCAACTGGATGGATATGACGGTGTAGACGTTGAAATTTTGAAACTTATCAAAGTTCCCACAGAACAATAGAACTGAACCAAACTGCAGCAGAAGGACGAGAAGAAACCAGAATACAGAACCCTTTGAATCGTCTTTGATAAATGGACTTGGGTATTTTTCGCAGTTTAATGCAAAGCAACTTGGCAAACATCAGCCAGCTAGGGGTATTGATAGAAATGGAGGTAGACGAGGCAGACAAGAAACCGATTATGATCTGCCCGTGACCTCTTTGAGTCTCTTGATCCACTCCTTGACCTGCTCTCCTCCCTCCATCTCGAAGAACCACTCGTCCTCCTTCCTGGTCAGCTCTGTGCCTGTTCGGTGCAAGGCTAGCCCTGTGACCTTAAGCACGATCGTCACCCTCTTTTCGAGCCTTGTGCTCGCCCCCGGGTAATCTTCGCACACGCAAATGACGGACGAAGGCAGGATTTGGAGGCGTTCGAGTTCCGGCGAGGTGGGGGAATTGGACTTGTAGACATGTAGATGGGGAATGAGTACAGGAGGTTGGCTCGTCGACGGGGGGGAGGGGAGGTGGAGCAGAGTGATAGAGATGTGCCGTGGCTTCCACAGTCGGGATTTCTGTTTGAGGAAGGATGTGGAGGAAGGATGGTATTTGATTGCTGTGTCGGAGAATCTATTGCCTGGTGTCAGCACCGGTACCAAACAGGCAACAAGACAACACACATCTCCTCGCCGCCCATCCGCTCCTTCTCGGTGCCTAAGTCTCCTAAATACTTGGCGATCCTGCCAGCGTCAGGAGCTGCGGACATATGTAAGGAATCGAGGAGGGTGCCCTCGACGGAGAGACTCCTCTTGGTCTTATGCATGTCCATCTGGGCGTAGACTCGCACGTTCCTCTGCTCTATCATCCGCTTCCTTCGCTCCATCTCGTCCTCCAAGATCAGGGCCTGGATGTTCGGCAGACTGACGGGCATGCTGGACATGCTCGCATGACTCCGTAGACTGTGACTGCGCTCGAGACCTGACTGGACCGAGGTCCGGTTTGGAGGAATCTGTCCCTTGGAAGGGGAAGGAGGAGATGGATAGCGTGCGAGAGGAGGACTTTGGCTCCTGGTTGACGTCGACGACGGCTGGGCGTTGCCGTTATCGTAATTGTTGTAATTGTTCAAGGCCATCAGCCGCCGACGCTCGAGGTCGTGGATGACGGAATCTCGTCCCGAGTCGTAAGAATTCCAGGACCCGTTCTCAGAGGACAAAGAACCTGAGATTGAGGGACGGGATCTCATGTTGGTGGAAGAAGTCGACCGCCGAAGCCTTCGATCGTCCTCCTCCTCCACTTCTTCTGGGATCTCAGCGATCGGTAGTTTCGAGGGCGGGAACGAGGTCGGCGGTCGCTCTTGAGCAGGCAGGGTGGTGGACCTCCCCCTAGGTTGGTAGGAGGGCCGCGCGTAGGACGACTTTGGCGGTGGGAAGAGGAGCATGTCGTGCGTGTCAGTTGTGCCGAAGTCGAGGAACGATTGGCGGAGATGTTGCGATGAACTTTTGGAGGACGACATTTTATCCCCAGCTTTTCTGTGCTGCTTGATCTGATCTCTAGATGACCCCGCCAAAAACGAAAAAGAAATGACCTTGTTGTCTGGAGCGTCGAATAAATCCTCCCCATCGATCCAACAGCATCCTCGGCCGAGATAGTTCTGTCCTCATGTATTCGGATGACGCTCGCAAGTGTCCTTCCATGCCTTTCCGAAGTCTACTCAGGACGACCCCATTCAAGGTCAATGTATTTCTCCCGACCTACGCGGCTGCTTCCTCGCGCCGACTACATCCTCCGCCAGTCCACGCACCGCGAAAGAGCTGCCAATTGAGCTGATCGTATATATTCTAGTTCTTTCAGCATCAACCGTGCTATGCAAGGTCTAGTGGTTCCCATTGACGACTTGGAGTACTGGAAATAAGTGGAAGTCGCAATGCATTGCTCTGAAGGAGTAGCCGATGTCCCAACTCCATCCTCCTGAATCAATAATTCCTGCCAACCCCTTCCAATTCCTGTCACGCATTAATAGCACACATTCATCGCATTCACCAGAACATTCAATCCCCATCACCCAAACTGACTGATAGGACCGATCACGGGAGGAGCGGGGGTTCTCTCCTACTCCGCTCAAACTCGGACCGAAGAAATCCGAGGAGAGAATCATTCCAGCCTGCGAGAACCGTCAACACTTTCATTGCTGTTTCTGACCTCCGTTGGCTTTCCTAGATCCACTGCTGATTGCATTGGTGTGGGTGCCTGCGTGCCTACGTTTATTGACTGCACTGGTGAGACGGTGTACTGTAATTTATGAGCTCATCCACTTCTCCTCCGTACAGTCAAGATGCGCTCATTTCGGGGAGAGAATCGGGACGTCGAAGTGGGCTGGGAGGACGCTCAGCTCATCTCCAACCAATCGCTGTCACCATGTCAGTCTCAGAGCCTCAAACGAGTGACAAGTCAAGGTAGGGTTAAGTGGATCCT
>MU271856.1:0-18789 GCA_021432655.1 Atractiella rhizophila
GTTCCCCGCCTGTTGCGAAGTAGGCACTTCAGGCAGCTGGCTGGCTGCAACGTGTGAAGTGCACTTGTGTCACGACTTCCATCTCACACAAAGAAACCTTTTTCAGGTCCAGGTGCTTACCCTAACGTGCACATCAGTCATAAATTACCACTCAGGATCAGCAAGGTTTGCAACATGTGAAGTGAGCCTTTGTCGCGAATTTCACTTTTTAAGAGCAAAGGGGACTTAGTGGACCCTAGATTGGCATCGCTAGAATGCTCCTCAGTTCCCTAAAATGATACTCAATTCTCAGCAATGATACTAGATTCTATCATGTGAACAGAAGTTAGCAAGAATGAGACTCCCTCTGCTTGAGCACTTCTAGCTTCACTTGATCACTTCTGTTTACTGACATGCTACAGACTTCACTTGAATGAAACTGGTTTGGTAGAAGTCAATAGGAATTTGGCACAGCAGTCTTGCTAACGGTACTTTAGGGTTCAACCCTGTCTCAGTCAGGACAGCATCCTGGCTGAATCCTTGTCTCCTGGCTGCACAACCCTGCCTCTGTGTGGAACAAGATCCTGGCTAAATCCTTGCCTCCTCGTGGTCCAGGATACAACCCTGCTTCTGTCAGGAACAACATCCTGGCTGAATCCTTCCCTCCTGGCTGCCCAGGGTACAACCCTGCCTCTATCAGGAATGGGAGCCTGGCTACATCCTTGCCTCCTAGGCACCCAGGGTACAACCCAGCCTCCAATAAAAACAGCGTCGTGATGAAAATGTTGGCTCTCAGCCAACCAGTTGTTGCCGGAATAATCATATTTATCTTGAGCTTCTGACTATGACTACCGGATAGTGTAGACAATGCACACCATCCAAAAAACATTCAAAGAAACAATATGACGCTTCTTTCGCTAGACGACTCGCTCTCCCTCCTCCGCCGATGCCAGTTCCTCCCCGAAGAGACAATAAAGTGGATCTGCGAGCTCGTCAAGACCATACTCATTGAAGAGTGCAACATCCAGCCCGTCTCTTCCCCTGTTGTAGTTTGCGGGGATATACACGGGCAGCTGTGGGATCTCTTGGAGCTTTTCAATGTCGGTGGAGAGGTGGAAGACGGCACGCGATACGTTTTCATGGTTAGTCTTCTCTTGGGAACTTCGATGGGAGACATGTCTTGTGTTGAATGCTGTAGTGATCCGTTTTGCGTGGATAGGGAGACTTCGTCGACCGTGGCTACTTCTCACTCGAAACCCTATCCCTTCTCCTCACCCTCAAAGCGCGTTATCCGGACCGGATCACCCTCCTACGCGGAAACCACGAGTCGCGACAGATCACCCAAGTATATGGGTTCTACGGTCCGTCTTTCGATCACCTTAACGGGACAATGTGAAAAGCTGACATGGATGTTTGGTATCACACCAGATGAGTGTTTGCAGAAGTACGGATCTGCGACAGTCTGGAAAGCTTGTTGTGGAGTATTCGACTTTCTCAACTTAGCCGCTGTGAGTCCTCATCCTCCTCATCATACCATGAGCTTCTAAACCTCACGTCTTCACTGATTGTCTATTGCTCATGATATCCTTTCTTTCCCTTTGTTGGAGCACAGATAATAGACAACTCCATCCTCTGCGTCCACGGCGGTCTTTCTCCCGAAATCCGGACACTGGACCAAGTGAGGGTAATAAGTCGAGCACAGGAGATCCCTCACGAAGGAGCGTTCTGCGGTGCGTTCCCTCCACCTCCTCTCCAACAGGACCACCTTTCCCCTTCCGGAGCTCGGATATGAATTACTTACGAACCTCGGGATGACATTGCTTGGAATGGACAGACCTGATGTGGTCAGACCCAGACGATATCGATTCCTGGTCAGTTTCGCCGAGAGGAGCAGGATGGCTGTTTGGGGCCAAGGTCACGCATGAGGTGTGTTCTAGCACCATTTCTCCATTGTCTCCTTTCGCCTGAGACCGTGTTCATCCTCGTGATTGGGTGAAATAGTTCAACCATCTCAACAATCTTTCGCTTATCGCTCGCGCGCACCAGCTCGTTCAGGAAGGTTACAAGTTCATGTTCGACGATGTCCTGGTGACCGTTTGGTCAGCCCCGAATTACTGTTATCGGTGCGACTTCCCTTTCTCCCCTCTCCCGAAAACCGCAATCGCATCCTACCCTTCTAAGCCATTCTCTTCACCTGTACCTGTGCATCAGCCGCGGACGTTGACTCTGAGTGTGTTAGATGTGGCAACGTAGCCTCCGTCCTCGCCATCCCCGACGACGGAGGAAAGAGGAAGATCGACGACCGCGACTTCCTCCTCTTCAACGCCGTGCCGAATCAGGAGCGTCCAGGTGGATTGCCGGGCGTGCGTCTAGGAGAAGCTAGTGTGAGTACCTCTCCTCTTTTTATTTTATGCGTGAAGCCGGCACCGAGGCTGAGAGCTTTTTGCATAGCAATACTTCCTTTGATTGGTTTTGAAGGAGGACTTGTTTCCTGCTTTTGTTCGTTGTTTGTAGATGTGCTAGTGGTTAGTGCTTGTTGTAAATCTTTATTATCGTGTGCATCCACAAGTCCCAATGTCTTCCGGATCGATGCCAGTTGCAATCAGCGCTGTTCATAATTTCATAATCATAACTCCTGTGTCGTACTCCTATTCTCTGTTGAGAAACTAGCTAGGAAATACGGACTACTCACTTGGTTTTGTAACATTTTCTTCCAGTGCTCCGCATTCCAATGGTTCTCTTTTGCCATTTTTTTGGCCTCCACCAGCTGTGCCATCATATCCTGCTTGTCGAGCAACGGTCTAAGTTTCTCGACATCCTCCCTCAGTGATGCAACTTCCTCTGGAAGCAGAGCATCCGAGTTCTCTTCGTTCTTCTTAGACTTTCCTCTCCTCTTCTTGTTTGCACCAATTCCATTCGCCTGTCCTACCTGCCCCAGCTTGAGCGGCGTGGGCCGGATGTCTGATGGTGGTGCAATATGTCCAGGTAGTGGACCTTCGCTACAGGGGGGAGGTAGGAAGTGAGAGATCTTGCTGCATGGCAACATAGGAGCAATACCGCATTCTTGCGGAGGTGGAGGAGGAAGATGATTGTCGGTAGGAGGAGGAATAGGAACGTCATGACCCTGTTGCAACGTTAGAATGAAAGCCTCGCCTTGTTCAGGAGGAGGGACAACATTGTTGATTCGCAGAGAAGGTGGACGGAGGTAATGAAGAGTAGAACGGAGTGGGCTCTGTGGAAATCGATGTTTTTCGGCTTTGAGGTTTTTCTCCTTCGACGTGGTGGACACAGGATCTGTATGCTGCTGTGACCTTTGTAACAATGCTTTCGAATACTCGCCTGCCACCATAATGTTCTTGAGATCTTTGGCTGAACGCACATCCTAATCCAGCATGACAATCCTGTTGAAAGGAAAAAGCGGGATTTACAGAAATGGCATTGCTACCACCGCCCTCCAGCCAAGCCTCAGCCAGACTCTCAGCCAGCCTCCCTACACAGCTAAAGTTGAGAAGCAACGGCGTCACATCCATCGAATCCGGATATGCCTCCTTCCATCGCTTGCACAATCGTTGCGCAACCTTCGCACCCCTCACTACAGCTTGAAGCAGCTCCCCAATCGCTTCCCGCGAACCCACATTCTTCCACTTCCTCAAGCAGAACAGCGTCTCCTCACCGAGGCTGTTATGGCCCAGCATATCCCCTCGAGGATTGTTTCGTAAGTCTTCAGAGGTATAATCGTCCTCGTCTGCATCGATTGGGAGGTTGATATCACATTCCGCCGACGTTATGGTGATGAGAAGACGTTTTGTTGCGGATTGTGCAAGCGTTTTGCTGTCGATAGCGCGAGAATGGGCGTGGCAGAGAGGTAGGATGCCGTCTTCAATAAATGCGGCCAGTACTTTGAGGTTGATGAGACAATTATTGTCAGCAACCATTTCCTTGAGCTCGTCTATTGTCCTGTTAGTTTCAAATAGCGGAGAATGGCATGTCAAACAAAATACAGACCAATTGATCCCTTAAGGGTGTCAGGCACAGAGGTGGAGTTATTCTGCCTCTTGAGCAACTTGTTCTGGCTCGCCCTGATCCCATGAAGGGGGTCATTTGGGAGGTTCGCCTATATGCTGAGCAATTAGTATCTAGTCATTTAGAAGGCCAGAAATGCACCATTGGTCTATCATTCTTCCTCTTCATAGTCCTCTCCACCACTCTCACTGCCGTAACGATGGAACCACAGCCTTCAAGCCCTGATCCTCGTTGGCCCAATATGGTCCAAGGAGAGAGATGCTCACCATGCTCTGCATTCACACTCTCCACCCTATTTCTCTTCTCTGTCGGCATGACAGATCCGTTGATACTGGCCTTCCTTTTTATTCCCCTCTTAACAATCTGGCCTCCATCCTCATCACGCTCGCCATCACATTTATAGGCACTCCCGCTCGTATTCCTTAGCACTGCGGTCACGAAGATACGCGACATCCAGTCGTTCTTCCCAAGGCAAAGAACCGAGCTGTAATCTGCCTCGAGTTTGCGCAAGATGTTCGGAAGATGGACGGTTTTGCAGAGGCCCGTCTGGTTCTTGATCGACTTCGTAGTGTCCAGGTAGGTTTTTGAGTAGAGGGCGGCATCGTTTCAGATGACATCAGCAACCACGCTGGACAACTGAGTCGCTCCAATAACGCTGTCATCGACTTCATCGAAGACGAGCTGATGTAGCACCTGGACGGGATCAAGGAGCTTGTTCTGTACACCACTTCTCGTTGAGGCGGCTGCTTGTGTACGTTCCCAAAAGATCCCAAGGTCTTCGGCATCTTCTTTGCTGATAATTGGACGGTATGGTTTCACTGGCCTTTTGATCCAATCTTCTCCGTAAGATTCAGAGCCTGTTTCAGGGGCCAGAGCCTTCGCTACGATACCTCCCACACGCTGTTTCGACGTTGAATCCACCGGGGGAAGAACCTTTTTCACCTTTTCAAGCTCCAACCTCAATCGATCCACCTCTTCATCCTTCTCCATGTAAAACTTCTTCCACTTATCTTTGTCCATCCGCTCTTTCTCCAAAGAACTCTCTAGCTCAAACACCTTTGATTCCAGTCCCTGCACATAAGGATTTGATGAAAAATCGCGCCGAGTAGCAATTTGGATGTGGATGGGAAAGGATGGGTCCTCTCGCGACATTTCCTGTTAGTTGTGGGAGGAGGCTGACGGTTATTGGGGAGAATGAGAGGTATGGATGGCTTTAGGCAAGAGGGCTGGGTTGCAAGAGTTGTCGTCGTCGAAGATCCCGGACATGTTTGCGTGTTTGAACTTAGCGCAGGCATAGGGTACCTGCATAAGAACAAGTAGCCGCATTAGAATTCTCTCTTTGAATATTCCCAGCTAGAGACTCACCTTATCCATGCTCCTACACCTGCTGTTACAATGATCATAATATTCTTCGTGAATCTGATCATCCTAAGCCATCTTGCTATGAGATCCAATTCTTCCCGCTCTATCTCAGCGTACCATCAAGTTCCTACTCTAGGCACCACAAATCCTACCAGCACCAGAGCTTTTTCGTCACCATATCCTCCCATCCGATCCCGTGCCAGAAAGAAGAAAGAAGAGGAGGAAGAGGTGCGCGCTGCAACACGTTGATGCCATCTCGACTTCAGGCATCTCCTTCTCCTTCAAGACAAGCACACGACACAATCCCCTACCTCCTTGAAGTGTTCCCTACGCCTCTAAGGTCCACATCAAGCTCCAACAACCTAATCGCACGATGCTAGTATCTGATTTTCAGCCTTATCAGCTAAACGCAACCAACATTCCTCCTTTCGAGAATGATGTCGATCAAGGATGTGCTCTGCAAGAAGAAGGCGATACTGAGATGAGAGATGATGGAGATCAGTATAGAGAGCTGAGGGAAGATGATATAGAGACTCTTATGGCGAGTCTTGAGGAAGAGGAGGAGGTATACTACAATCCAAATCCCGACAATGCTGCTTGTCCTGCTGGAGCTGGAAAGCTCACATATGCCACACCACTATTGTGAGTAATCTAATAGCAGAAAGGAGACACGCTGATATTTGTACATTGAATTACAGTGAGGTTCGCGATATCCTCATGCCACTCTTCGATGATGGTTCCGATGACCTTCCAACTCTTCCTCCAACTTATCACGATGAAGTCCTCAAGCTTACCGACAAACAACGGCTTGCGCTGGACAAATTCCGAGTCTGGCACCGAGGCAATGAGAAGGAAGCAAGTTATGAAGGTCACTATGGGAATTGGACTTCGCGCGGTCATGACATGCATACCCTTCCAGAGGCGAAGAAGATGCTTGCTGAGCTCAGTAGGCTGGATGGAGAATGGTTGCCAATGTGCAGAGCTTCATGCAGCGCCTACCTGGGGAAGTATGAGGCGTTAGAGCGGTAATTCTTTCAGATGAATGACATGACATGAAGAGCTTACACAACCTGCAGGTGCCCTCATTCTCGCAAGATCAATGGACTGGTGGTACCCTGCAATAAACCACGCTATTCCCTTTCCTTTGGGCGCTCTGGGATCCCAGGAAATGCATCCGCTGAAAAAAGAAAGACCGAAAAGAGCTTTCTCTTCTGCAACCCAATCCATCGAATCAAGGCTATGTTCCGGGCACCGCAAACAGCCAGGATGATGGGAGATTTTGGGAGGAAGCTGGGAGAGACTCTGGCGAAAGCAGAGTATCTCACCGACAAGCTGAAGAGGGGCTACACATACAACAACTTCCATCACGGTACTGCAGTCCAAGCGCTGGCTGAGGATGACATTGGCTTCTTGGAGGACGAACGAGAATCTGTCTTCATTGCATCAACAGACGGTGCAGCCATCCATGCTACTCGCGACTCCAATATGTGGTTTGTCATTCTCTCGTTCCTTGGCTTCGACATGCACATCAGAGCAAAGCGCCATCATACCTTCTTTACACTGGGCGTCCCCGGTCCCAACAATCCAGTCGACATTCAATCGTTCTTTCTCCCATTCTATAAAGCGATGGCGAAGTTGAGTGGAGGGTTGTGGATGTGGGACGCATCTTCTCGGAAGTGGTTTGTTTGGAAAGGTTGGCTTATTAACAAGTTGGGTAAGTTATCTTACCTTTCTTTTCAGCACTCTAATGTTGGCACAGGTGACATGCTTGGTTCCGCGAAGGCCAACGGCTGCACAGGCCATCAAGGGAAGTGCGGTTGTCGTTTTTGCAAGCTTATCGGTCAACTCCTAGGTCAGCATTACTACTATCCATGTATATCACTTCCCCAAGACAACAGTACTCTCCCCAGCTATCGGCCGGCCGCATATGACCCGCTCAATCTTCCAATTCGCACCACGACCGAGTACACTCAAACAGCAAAGGATCTTGCACTCGCAATAACGCAAAAAGCACAAGCAGAGATGGCACGAGACAGCGGTGTCATTTCCATCACACCAGCTTCTGGATTCAAGACTTTCCGTGATCCATGGACGTTTTTTGCTGGGGATCTTGCTCACCTCCACTGGAAGAATGACGCTGAACTCATTTTCGACTCGACCATAGGGATCAACAAGCAGGGATCTCTTCCAGAGCCGTGGCACCCGACACTGCAGGTGCGAGAGGAGTTCGGACACATGGTTGAGCGCTCGAAGGTAGATATTCCGTACGACTTCTCTCAAGCAGCTCCACGGAACACCCATCGATTCCAAAACAGCCAGTATAAGATGCATGAGTGGTGGGATGTTTTCAATGGGCTCCTGAGTCCCTGCCTATTCCTTCTAGGATTCCCTTTAGATATCATTCACCTTCTTGATTTGTTTATCTGCAGCTGCCAACTGGCTTGGCAACATGAAATTAGTGAGCAGGAGCGGCTGGAGATTAAGCGACTTTTTGCATCTTTCGTTACAGGCTGGGAGAAACTATACGTTCATGGTGATTCCACCCACCTTAGTCGTATGCCTATGTCCATCCACCACCTCTTGCATATTGCCGACTGGATCCTCTGGTGGGGGCCTGGGATCCTCTACTCACAGTTCCCAATGGAGGGAATGATTGGATTCCTCAAGAAACGAATCAATCAGGACAACAGGTATCAAGAGAACCTGCTTAACCAAGCCCTGCTGTTGGAGCAAATGAACATTGTGGATATTCTCTAACCCTGCCCCGAATACCATCCATGAGAATGCCGGCTCCTGATACCAGTGTTTCTCTCCCACTCAGTCCTACAACTCTGTCTATTCCCCTCGCTGGACATCGATTCCTCTTACAAAGCTGGCGAAGCTGCAAGGAACCGAATACAGCATGGAATGGATGCATGAACTCGAACTGATTCGAGCGTACTGCCTTGCTCGTGGGAAGAATATCGATGGATTGGACTTGGAGAAAGTTTTGGCGAAGTGAGAGCACTGGGGACGTTGTGCCTTGGGTAATGGGGACATTGTTCGCTCTCGGAAGCTAGAACGGTCATGGAAGTTTGAAGCACGAAAGGCATGCAGGTATGAGGTAAGTGTTAGCTCAATGTGTCTGGCTATCCTTTCTGATTGAGGGGAACAGGGAATCGATGATGCAGGAGATATTTTCTATGGTGAGGCAGTGGTCTATATACGGGTCCCAGAGACTTTCTTCGACCCCGAAGCAAATCCAGCCAATGACAAACTCTTCATACTTACTCAGCTTTTCAGCAAATGCCGTAGCCTTTTCAGGAGCGAAATACTCTGCCAGTGGACCGATGACTTCCGACTTGTACCCCTCGATCACATGAAGCGCTTGATCGGGGTCTTTCAAGCAGAAGACGGCGAGGGCAGAACCTTTGTCTGGGTTCTTCACCGTCACCACTCCGATGCGCCTATCAGCCCAGTCCCTGAGCCCGAGGCAGAAAATGCTCTTATTGAAGGAGATGCCGGCCAGAGTGACGAGATGTATCTCCCAGACCCTGTTTAGCACTACAGTTGCTATTTTGATGCCTTTTTTGCAGATGGCGCTTTTGCCACGGTATAGTCTTCTAGAAATTTAAACTTATTACTCCAGTTCGCTATTTCAATTCCTAACTTGGATTTTGCATTGTTGGAAATATATGATATAATCTAACAGAGATTCTGGAAGCTAGTTTACATATATTGTGCACACTGGCAGAGCAGTCGAAATTTTGTACCTTCCCTCAGTATAATCAACCCTCCATACGTGATTTTGTCCTCTACCATTCCCTCCGATGATAAGTGCTTCGAGGTGAGGAAGACAAGCGTGATTAAGTGGCGCCTTGAGCCTATGCGATAAGTGTCCCCTATGTGCTTGTCAATATTTCAATGGCCCTCACGCGGCTTCACGTTCACGTCGCTCAAGCAAATTGAAAACACAACATCAGACTGCTCTAATACACCAGACCAAGCACCAAATACACTAACACCTCCCTACCCCAGCACTAACTCGGCCCTGCAAGCTTCCAGGGGATCACTTGCGATAGGAATGATATGATAGCTGCCGAAGGTCAGAACACTCTAGCAGGTGGTCAGAGTGAACCAACTCGAGAGTCTCATTCTTCAACCAGGACGATGCAGGCTCTTGTAGCGGCGATGATTGGTGCAGCGATTGAAGAAACCACCACGACCATCACTCCTTCAACCATGACCAGCCCAAGCAGTAACAACACAGCAAGCCTGTTGGCTAGCACCAACGAAGACAACTTAGCAACAAATAATAACACTGATGATGGCACCATGGTTTTGCATGCCACCACTTCTCATTTCATTGGCACTTGTGTAGACAACACAACTTCTAATACGACCAAGGCTGGAGAGACCGGAATTGCAAGCAGAACCAGGAAGAAGAAAGGGAAGAGAACAGGAGGGGGATCTAGAAGAAGGTGTTAGTAACAAGAAGAAGAAGAAAGGCCTAAAGAAATCGAAAGCTTAAGACAACGTGAGTGGTGACAAGCAACAATCGGTTCCCAACACAGTGCGCCAATCCACATTTCTGTTACCACTCTAATGGTTATTGATAGAGGCAAATATCTTTATCCACAATGTCATATCATACTATTTTATCTACAGAAACGAATAAACATTGATATTTAGCCGCATTTTAATTTGACATGTCTGAATCATTTTTAGGTGTGAGAAATCAAAATGGATTGAAGCCAATAGTCTACATCTTATTTCAAGACACACCTCAAAACTAATTGAAGCAGAAATCTCTTCAATGCCTGATTTATAGACTCCAATCCACATTGAACATCATGCAAACCAATGTGAGGAATGGGTGATGGAAGAGGTAGGAGAAGTTACAATCGTGATAAATCAATAGAGTTCGGTACTGCTTGGGAGGATGAGTGGTCGACAGGAGCAGAAAAAGAAGGGACATGAGAGGTATCTTGGTAAGAGAAGGACCTATTCGAGAGTAAGAACATAAACGAATGTTGACAGAAGCGAAATCACATACAATTGTTTCCAGAGAGTATGTACCCCAGAATGCTCCTCTAAGGCAGAACAAGCCATTTTATTAAACAGCAAATCCTGACAGGATCCTTAAACCACGTACAGGAGACGTTCGAGATTGTTGTGCTTCCATTCTGCACACCTGTTAACTCGCATCCACTCATTAAGTAGAGGTTAACAGGCCATGAGAGTTTGGCTCCGGTTCATTGGGAGACTTGAGGGTGCTGAGGGTTGCAAGGAAGTTTGCAGCAAAGCTGAGATCGTCGTTGGTTCAGTTGTCGGCTAAGAGTTGATCGACGTTGATTGGTCACATTTGTCCTTCCCGACTTCCCCTTCAAAAAGCTGCCAAAATCGACGAACTCAACCTCCATGGCTTCCTCTGATGTCGCTATACTCGTGTCTTCCTATTACTAATCAACCCTCGATCTCGTTTTCACCAAGGTACAAGTTTTCTGGCTCGAAAAAACGTGCTTTCTGCGCCACCTTGAGCGATTTTGGAACACGGCCTCGACGGAAAATTCGAAGTTATTCGTCATGATTTCAGCATCAGATCTCCTTTACAACAAATGAACACAGTGGAGGATGATTTATTATGCTCACAGCCAAGTTTGTGTTGTGTTGACTGATAGGAACAGTCTCACGGTGAAGGAATGCAGCAAGGCATGCGAGGGGGATGGTTCCAGCTGCTCCTTTACTTCGTGAGTGTTTTGGAGTATATGGGCCGTTTTATGGGTAAGGAAATCAGTTTCAGTGAGCTTCTATTTGCCTTGAAGGAGTAACCGCTCCTAGCGGATCAGGAAGGTGGGAGTCCAAATGTGATGCGTCTTCTTCCATTTTCACCTTGCTTCCAACTCTCAAAACATGCTAATAACCCTATCTATTACCTTAGGTTCTTTTGGATGCCCATTCCCCACTGTCGACCCACTTCCCCTTGTGTTGCTAAAGACCACTTCTAACTTGCTTGTTTTATGCAGGCAACTTTCATCCACCTTTGCTCGTTCAAATGGAGGCTTAACTGCCAACACTCTGAAGGTGCCAACAGTCAAGGGGACAATGGAGTACCGGGTGGGTACTGGAGATTAATCACTTAGCGATTGAAGGTCAGTTGAGTTATCCTTCTATCTTCTCCTTCTGACTGGAGCATATGTTTCACTTTCGTAGCATCAAGATTCTTGATATTTAGAGGGCTTCGAAGACGCAAAGTACAGCTCGAAGCCATGAGGAAGCAAGCTGTGACGGTGACGCACAAGGATCTGCATAGGATGGTGTGTTCGTCCTTTCATTCTTGTTGTCTTCTTCTACTTACTCAGACTTCTAGATCGTTATTAAACCTTGGAAAGGGGCTCGAATAGAAGGAGCTGCAGGCGGACGAGGTGGTGTGAAAGCGGAAACTGGAAACCACAAAAAGGAGATTGGCCTTGGTGAGTGAGGCTTCGTTTGTGCTTTCCTAATCGTCTTCCTTCGATCTTCTCTGCTTTGTTTGTGCCTAGGCGGATTCCTGCGTCCAGAGGAAACTGCAGATTCATTTGACAGTTGATTGCAATGTCATTTCCCCTTTTTATTCACTTTTTGGCCACTCAACCGAGCAAGACGAAGTACCTTTTGGAAATACTGTCCCCGGTAATCAAATAAGGACACCATTTGAGAATACCCAAAAGAAACTGGGCTGGATAGTAAATTTTATGGTTATTTACCTGTTGGAGACCAGTCTACAAACAAGTAAATAACCAGTCTGGAACATTGAAAACCGGGATGGGATCCCTTCACCACGACTGGTAATTTACCAGTGCCTCCTCTTGAATTACCTGGGTCGACAACCCTTTTTCTCTGGTATTCATGCAACTTCACCAGGGTGGACTCTGGTAAAAAACCAGTCCTGGTAATCCTTCAAAAAACCGGTCCGGACTTTCCACAGGGGAAATGCAAGTGGAAGACAAACCTTCGAAGCAATTGTAAAGTCCATGATGCATTTCCACACTACCTCTGCCATATTCTCATCAGTATGTGAGTCTTGAAGCTCTGCAAAGTCAGGAACATCCTCAACAAGGTCCCAATCATAGTTGATGTAAGTACCAGTGATGTAGAGAAAGGGAAAACTATTTTCAGAGGTCCAGGCATCTGGAGCAAGATTGATCGTTGTCCTGTGCCCACTCAATAAAAATAGCTCACAAACAACGATGAAATATGCACCATTACCCCTTTCTTAAGATTACGCATGACAGTGGTACCGTTCTTCATCACATGCTCCCTCAATCTCTGCCTCATCAGCAGTTTCATGGACTTTGCATCCAACACCATTGAGATTTGCTTCTTCATCACTCATACCCCCCTTATCGTTGCATTCCAGGACAACACTTTAGAGGTGAAACCTTGTGTTCAGGTTTCATGGTCAGGTAGGTATACTGGAGGTAGTTGAGGAGGTCACGGAAGTGTGGATTTCAACAAGTTGAAAAGGCTGATCGGTGGTTACGAAATTAATCAGTAAGTTTTCGAACTTTGTCTGGTTGAAACCCTGTAACTGAGAAGTAAGTAAAAGCAGTGCACAATAGAGAGAAGAATGACGTACCTGATCCCCGAAGCGAGCCATGCCTTGCAGCTAATCAAGGATGTCAAGCTGTCTCTCAGATCTTTGTCGTTGCCAATTGTTTTCTGTCAATGCATAAAGATAAGTATTACGATAAATAATGAAAGAATGCAGACCGGAATCTCATTGCCTGCCTTCTTCTTTTCCTGCTCCGATATTGGCACTTTGTCTTCATACTTTTCCTTTAACAACTTTAAGAGGGGACCAGTGGCCGTGACGTGGCATGGGTATCCGGTAAGATGATGCTCGAGGTAGGTGAGTTTTCCGTTGCTGCTTTTGGTGATCCAGTTGTCCACCAACAGTGCTTGCATTTAACATAGGTTGTTCCCGTCTTGTGTCCATTTGTATGTCAGGATGTGCATCTGACTTTGGAATGACAGAGTAGATGGGCCAGACAGGGTTTCTCCTCTTCGACTCAGTCTAAGGATGCATCAGAGTGATGGATGCTGGGAATCGTATCGAGCTAACTCGATAATCGCCATTCTTCAAAGGCCTTCAACCGATATATGATAAGGCATCGGAGCCGGTGGAGCTGCTACGATTGGATTCGATAGCCATCGCTAGCCTTAGCTCCTCGTTCTTCAGAGCTAGGGTGCCAAAATTCGTATACTGGCTCCTACAACCTATTTTTGGAACTTCAGTAGGTAAAAACCTCGCCATCGATATTCCTTCTGAGTGTCTATTCCTCTAAGATTCATAAGTTCTTGGCATGAGTCATAAAATGCACTTTTGAGCGTTCCTACCTCCCCCATAGGCACGCTAAAGTGAAACTAATTACACCATCTAATTGCATATGCTTGTGCCTTTGTGAATCTGCAAGGAAATTTTGTTCTGCAGAGGTAAAAAAAGTGTTCCATAGTGGACTCGAACCCTTACAAAGGTCAGTAGGGTTCAAGGGGCCGTGCCCCTTGTGGGTGGGTTGGGGGTCTGAGGGATGAAGGCCGAGACACACTTGTGTAGACTAGTTACAGTGAGGTAATAGTTCCT
The DNA here is from genome assembly GCA_021432655.1 of Atractiella rhizophila. Lineage (NCBI taxonomy): Eukaryota > Fungi > Basidiomycota > Atractiellomycetes > Atractiellales > Hoehnelomycetaceae > Atractiella > Atractiella rhizophila. The sequence goes on from MU271856.1 coordinate 13,967, forward strand.
TCATGATTTGCGTTGACATTAAAGGGATGATATAGACTTTATCGATTTGCTGTTCGAGCCTCATGCTTGTCATTGATAGGGATGGCTATTGTACCGTCCCGTCATCTCAGCAGCACTCGGGATAGGGGCATGTCCCTCTCTCAGCTTGTATTGTACCATGACAAATTTTCCTTGTCAGATATGTAGGATTTGGCAGAAAAAGGAAGAATATGATGGATTACAGTTGCCTAGCCATTTCATCACAGCTTTAGGTGCAACACTTTCATTTCTTCTGAGCCTTCTGCTCTGCAAATGTCATCCTTCAAGAATGAACTCAAAAAGGCAGACGTCTTAGACAGTGATGGGACGGTGACTGTCACATCTCCAAATGCTTCCAAGGAAGACAGTAAGTTCATGTCACCTATCCTCCAAAATTATTCTAACTTACAATGGTGGCTTTTAAGAGAGTTCAGCCTGTTCTTTATTTTATTTGGAAGATAGAGGAAGTGGGGATGAGAAGGGGGGTCGAGCTCCGAAGTCGAGCTCCGAAGTCGAGCTCCGAACGAGGATAAAGATGAGCTTAATGAGGATGCTACGAAGGTTTGAGTGATTTGTTCTCCCTATTTATTTCGATCCTCCCGTGTTTAATCGCAGAATTCACAGCTGATGTGCCTTGCCACTGCCGAATGTATGTTTATGCAGCATGAATTGCAAAGAATCCCTCTCATCAGGTCAAAGCAAGGGAATCAAGGAACCAAGGTATCTGGAGACTAATGTCAAGATAAGTTAAGCATCGGATGATGATCTGGCTCAGTTCTGGAAGCCCTATGCCAGTTTCATGCAGAAACAGGCTTCCCTTTGTTCAAGAACCGTATCCACGAACTTTCGCGCGACTCCCGGAAATCTCGCAAATACATGATGGTGGCTGTCGATTCAATGGAGCGTGCACGAAAGGACACCTGACGGACCTTCCGATTCAACCAAACTGTCCATACCGGTTTCCAGCTCTTCTCCTCCCTCCTCTGTAGTCCCAAGCCTCCGGAGCATTTCATTCCAAGAGAGAATAGCGTCTTCCCCTTGCAGACTCTCATCAGTTTCATCTTGCCATCCAGAGCTGGGTTCAACATCCAAGCATCCACTGTTGAATTCAACAGCTTCTTCCATATCTCCCATCTTCTCAACCAAAACATCTTTTCATTCGAAGAGAAGGTTCCGAAGCCCTCGGAGACCTCCTGTTTGATTATCGGCTGAGAGAACAGAGGTTGCACAGAAAGAGGAGAGAGGAGACGGTGCTTTTTGATAAAAGGACAAGCCGAAGTGGCGTTGTCACTGTCGGAGCTGATGTTGATAACTTCCCTGTCGCCTCGTGCAGTAGTGGTACTTTTGCATTTGGAAAGGTGGTCCGGCAAAGATGGGAGGAAGTGGGTTTGAACAAAGGTGCTCATGTAGCAATGTCCGAATATCTTGAATCCAGGAGGTGAGCCACCCTGCGGGTTTGTAGTACTTAAGTTTGTGATAAGGGTGGAGTACTAGAAGTTCACAACAGCTCAGTAATAATAACCAAGAGAAACGAACCCATTGCCAACTTATATATGCTTGTCTCCTGACAAGCTTTTGAATAATATTTATTAAGAACCGCAATCGTGACAAGCACCCAACCGAATAAACAGATTCACATTTCGGTTAAACTTGATGTTGCGAAGGTTATGGTCAAACTTATCGAGATAAGGGCTACGTCAATAAGGAGCACCCGTTTCTTGGTAGATAGCTTGACCGTGGCTCGATAGAAAGACTACAGACCAGGCTCAGATCTTGCACAGATTAAATCGAAGCAATTGATAAAGCTTGAAAACATCCCACAATTCACCTAGGACTTTCCATTCGGGCTCCATTGCTTCATACTTCTTAAGTTTGAATGAGCTCTGTTCTGTAAGACCATCGAAAGCTTGTCGGAGCAGGAGGGCTCGTTCGAGGCAGAGGAAGAGATTGTTCCACCAGATGACAACATCTCGGATTGGAAGACGTGCATCTGTAAGGTTCTTGTAAATCGCTCCACAAGATGCCGAAATTCCGTGTTCATCGAGCTGCCATTAACAATCTTGTGAGACAGTTCCCAAATCTGCAATGTCTTAAGCAAAGAATACATGATCAAGCTGTACGGAGCTTTTGAACACATCCACAAATAGTTTGGTACTCGTACTGAACTTGATGTTCAGTTTCTTATAATCAGCTCTTAATGAATCCTCCTGTTCCAGTTCCTTCAACGCTTCATTTGATATCTCTTCAATAATCTCATCATCCATAGCTTCCTGTGCTGCATCATGGCTTGCCACTATCTTATCGATTATGGCAGCCTCTTCCTTGCTGATGTTTACAGCTCCATCATCTTCAAATCTCTCAGTTTATTCGCCCTTCTTCCTTCTTTCTTCTCTTTCATGAAGGGTGAGATCAGAGCCTGAAAGGATGTCTGGTAAGAAATGTGATTAGAAACTAAGGAACATACCTTTGCAACCAGGTTGAGGACATGATTGAGGCATCAGATTTGGTATTCTTGCCCCTTAAAGGAGGGACTGACAGAGTCACATCAAGAAAATGTCCACTCCCCACTGAGGGGCATTGTTGATGGTCCGTGGCTTTGCACTCCCCGTTACAAAGCACACATTTGAAAGAGAGATGAAAGCACTTTAAGGTTGGGTGGCACCGTGATGGTGGAGGATATTTGAGGTCAGGCAGTGATGTCATGGTTGTGGATTTCAGATTTCGGTATGTCCGAATTGGCTTCAAAATCGTGAAGGTTGAGTTGGGTTGAATTCCTGGATAATGACTGAGAAACTCTTTATGTAAATGTCGAGACCTTTGGAAAAAATGTGAGAGACGATAACAAAAGTTCCGCTTAATCACGATCGTGGAAAGAGGCCAGCATGCCCCACGTTGAGAAGCAACAGATTCTTCGGAAGAGGCTGTCTCATGGGTTCAGGATGTAAGCCTTGGCGAGAGCTGCTTGGGGTTCAAAATCAGAGACTTTTGTGAGTAGGGATGGGTATCGTATCGTCGTTTTCGGAGCACTTCCAGACGGGACGTGCCCTTGTCTCGGCTCGTACCGTACCGCCATCAGTTTTTCAGCCTCAGAGACTGATGGAGGCCGGCTAAAGACAGCATAGGATGACAGAATCCGTGTTACATGCTCAATTCTATGAGTGTATAATGTGTAAAATAAAGTCAGCTCATCTGACCATGACGAACCTCTTGCAATATCATTCTCCATTGCCTTTACCTCCTTTGCAATTCCATGAGGTGAGACTTTCGCTGCACTCGCAGTGTGGTCTTGAGCATAATGAGGTCACTTATACTTTTGGATCCAAGCAACAATGTCATAAACCAATGGTATCGCGAGCTCCAGAAAAGATCCGCTCAACTGCCACAGCACACCCTATCAACATTTATATCAGCTGCACTCAATGCGGAGATACTTACCTGGAATAGCCAAGATATCTCGAGCCAAATGTGCAAGGTTTTCAAGGTTGTGTGTTGACTGTACTTCCAAAAGGCTAACAGATCAGAGTCCCACGCCAAAGCTTCGAACCTAAACAAATAATTGATCTCCTTCATCACAGCTTCTTCAGCTCCTGCTCCTGGGCCTTGCTGAATCGTAGCAAGGAAATTAGCGGTCAGGTTTACCCTTCCTTTCATTGACTTTGGGAGCGGCTGCAGTTGAGAAGGAATGGGTTGTGAAGAGGTGCTGGGAGCTTTGTAGGACTGATTCCGAAAGAGGTTAATGAAGTTCTGTTTGTGCTGCTCAATCTCATCACGTTCGGAGTCAAACATGGAGGAGTCCAAGAAAGAGACACCAAGACGAGGATCACAGACTGCTCCATGTCTTAATTGGCATGGAAAGAAGGTCAAGAAATGATGCACTAATCGCATAGATGTAATACAGCGAGAGATCAAATCGATAATGGTAATCACACAACTTGTAATAGCAGTCAAGAAGAGCTTGGCGATACTCCTTGTCTACTACTGTATTTGTGAGCCTAGAGATTTCTTCCTTGAGGAATCTGAGGAGAGAGTGGTACACCCCTCCATTTGAGTGGGTTGGAAGAACCTCTCCGTGCATGGTTAACAAGGGGAAACCCTCGGGTTCCTAAGCTTGGAGGAGCTTCCTATACCCACCTGCATGTGAGCCCTATGGGTAGGGGGTGGGGAAGGTCAGGGGTTTGATGGATTCCCAAATCCATATACCTAATCACCACTTCCCGGACTTTCAAACCATTGGAGCTTGAGGAAGGCATAGAATCAAGGAAATGAATAGGAAGAGGGAAGGGAGAAGAGAACTCCACAGGAACCTAACAATGTGCAATGTGTTAGCATCTTTCGGCTTGATTGGAATAGCAAGGTCCTTAGGATGATTCATAAATTCTTTGCACTGAACCGGACCTAGAACATTGCTAGAAAGGAGTGTATATACTAGTAGAAGAGGTTGAAGAACATGCCAGTAAATAGTGGTGAGCATACTATGTAGTTGTCAAAAGAGTGAGGACGGTGTATAGTGCTGACACTTTCCTCGCAAATTAATTGGGTCTTTTGTATTGTGGAAGTACTCACATTGAGCTTTTAACAATAGAAATACATGTCATTGCACTAGATATTAGAAAATAACTAAGAGGAAGCTGACAGGGGGCATCTGGAGGAGCCTGGAGGAGACAACACATCAAGGAGGAAGTGTACATTGAGCATATGCCTCCTGGAGGAGGTCGAAGCTCAACTTATGCCTCCACGGGCCTCCACAATGTGATTTGAGATACAATTACCTCCATGAAACTACTTCTGCCCTGAGGATGAGCCAT
>MU271857.1:0-18679 GCA_021432655.1 Atractiella rhizophila
CCTAACCCTAACCCTAACCCTAACCCTAACCCTAACCCTAACCCTAACCCTAACCCTAACCCTAACCCTAACCCTAACCCTAACCCTAACCCTAAACCCTAACCCTAACCCTAACCCGTCACCGTCAGAAAGTCCCCATGTTCAAGTGACGGTGCGGGTCGTCTCAGGCACAAAAATCGACGGACGGGACGGAGCAAAGCCCTACTTGAGGCTCTGGATATAGGATTGAACAAACTCATCCTCATCTTAAAGTGCTAAATGGTCATCTTCTTTGTTTCAGCAACAATCTTGAGAAGAAGCTTGCTGATGAAACAACAAGTGGCCGTATCATGCTTTCGTGATTCAGCCATTTTTACCTCCTTCTTTCATGCTCTTCCCTCTCCTTGCGTTTGTGCCTATGCATGTTGCTTTGGAGCGCAGCTTGTAGTCATCAGGTCTTCGTCATCCCTCTTCTCTCCTAATTCTGTTCGCTTCCTTTCTTTAGTCACTCGGCACGTCATCTGATCTGTCGCCAAATTCATTCTATTTCAGAATCTTCACTGTCATTGTCATCCTTGTCATCCCCGCCTTCCGAAATATGTAGATTGATTACCTCTCGTCTCGGCTCTAAAATATGTGCCAGAACACGATGCTCGACTGCTCTGATGTTTGTCCAAGTAACCTCATCCCATTCCCCAAAATAACACTGAATCAAGCACGTTTTGAACTTTGGGTGGTCATCCATTAGCTGTACAAACTCGCAAATGTTTGTTGGATCCAGAGAGCAGTAGTGCAGATATATATCGACTATGCAAGGCCAATGTGTCTGCAGAACTTGTGAAAAGAAATCTCGAGGGAGAACAAGGTTGTCTTCATTGCCGCCATCGACGAGAATGTTCCAAGTCATCTGAAGATCTCTCACACTAAGGGGTTCACTCCATATTTGGTCTGATATTCTTGATATCGTCCAACAGCGGATGCTAGGTCGGAATGCGATGATACGATGAAAAATGTCCCGAGTCTGGGTAAGAACCAGCTCCTGAAGATAAGGGAAGACGACAATTTGCGGGGAGAGGCCACGCAAAGCATCGTATGAATCAGAGGGAACAGTGTGAGAGAGAACTAGCCATTTGAGGGCAAGCTTGGAGGCTGTGCATCTCAAAAATTGGGCTATATCATTTTCCTCCCACTTGCGAAGCTCGAGGTACGTTATGTTCTTCAGCATTCCCAAGCGTTGAAGGTGGGTCTTCTCCTGCATGGTGGCGGGACTTGTCAAAGAAAGTGTACCCAGCTCAGAGAAGGATTGGTAATTTCTCAATATATTAATCACAGTCCCTAAGCTAAGTCCTGCATTGATGTCGCCCTTGGTGTACTGCAGTGCTCTCCAATTCGGGCGGAAGCCTCGAAGCTCATCAAGGTCACGCAGCTTCAAATAGCAGTTGCGAGGATCCTGATCCCTCAACTTTGCCCGTTTCATGCCGGCAGTCCAACGCTTGCAGACTAACAGAGGAGCAGTCCACAACTCCATTGTTTTTGTTCGATCGGCTGCAATGGTGTCTTCTCGTTCATCATATCGGGAATCGTGCACGAGCTGAAAAACCTCAGACTGCAATTCAGAAGGCAACCGTTCAAACAAACATTGAAGGGATGATGCTGCAAAAGTAAGATTGAGAGAGGTCACGGTCGAATAAGAGTCTCGTTGGCCCTCTTGCAGTTCCCATTCGCTTGCAGTTCGCTCAAATTCAACATTTCCAGCAAAGTCTTTCAGAGGGATCTTGAAGTAGTCCCATCCCACACTATCTGCGTAAAGATCGAGCGACCTTTTCAGCAAGCCGGATGGAGGCATCTTGAGGATCAAAATCTGGTCACCCTCACCGCTTTCCTCTGAAGCCGATTGACAAACGAGGATGAAAACATCATGTCGTGCGTCACTTAGTTCATAGGTCGGCGCAGAATCGAAGTAGAATCGGCAAATAGTGTCTTCCCGTTCTGGGTTGACGGCAAAGGAATATCGGCCGAAGAACAAATGAGCGTATCGAGCGCGCATTTTGCTGAGAAAGTGAGGAGTAAAAGTCACTCGTAGGCTAAGAACTTCACCAGCTGATGGAGCGATAGAATCTGGCGGCGGCGGTGTGCGAGAGAAGATAACTAGTGGTCGAAAAGCAGCTTTGCACCAGTCTCTCGTGGACAGCAGAATGCTGGCTAAGCGTTCGTGCCAGCGTCGACACGCGGATCTGCAGCTTGTGATAATCCCCACTAGCCGCTTGACATTCAGAAGACCATACATAGGATTCCAGAATTGTCCGTCCTCTCTCTTCAGGGTTGTTGCGAGGTCCAGTATATCGTCCAGTATTGACTTCGGTAGTCGAGTGATGGGGCCAAGGACACGCCTGGCATGTTGGTCCCAGAGCTTGCACACGCTGCGCAGGATGTGGACATATTTATGGTTATCGGCAGCCAGACGGGTAAATATCGATCGCAATAGATGGGCAGAGAGATAAGAAATTGGCGAGGGTACCATCGTGCCAAATTTGACAGTGAGGTGCCCTGCAGAAGTCAGTGATACGGATGGTGCAGCCTGTAAGTCAAATCGTTCCGTCAGAGAGGCAGAACGACTGACCCTTAGGAGAGAGGAGTGCCTCATTCGCCACTTCACCACGCGGTGACAAAAGTTTCATCTGAACAGCTCGTTCGCGTACCATTGCATCGACAACAAAATTTCGACTAACCGGTACTGTCGGAGGCAGCTGTGCCAGATACCGAAGGTGAAAACAATCACAAGAACCGAAAACAATAGCAATATCGCGATGGGCAGGCGTGAGGTAAACGTTGAGCTGGTCATCGCCGGCATAACGGGATTGGGTTCCAAAACCAATCATAGTGTGATCGCTCGCAGGCGATACACGTACTACGTGATAATTGTTCGTTTGAAGGTTAGAAGCTTCAACGGCTCTTTTGAGAGCGAGGTATTGACCGGGAAAGAAGCACATGTGGATGTTGATAAACTGTCCGGGTAGCAGTTGACAGAAGGATGTGGTGAATTCAAGCGTTACTCTGGCTTGTATCGTTTGTTGGTCAAAATCTGAAAGAGGATTCCAAACGCAGTGAGCTGTCCAGCGTTCACGCCCAAGGTTATCAGAGAAACTCGTCGAGGAATAACTCTCATAGACCCATTCTGAACAGGAGGGACCGTTCGACGGCGACGAAGAAATGGTTGCCAAGTCGAGTGCATCCACTGTATGCATGGCCACAAGTTGTGAGCGTTCACAGCAGTTGGAAGGAATCCTCTCTAACAATTCTTTATATGATTGTTACGGTCCAGACGGACGTGTCTAGACCTTGTAGAGAATCCGCACAGCCCACAGGAGCTCCAAGAAGCCTCATTTGAAGATTGAACGTTCCCTGGAACCTTGCAGAGCAGACCCGTCGCCCAAGGGGTCCCAAGGGTCGGAGTTGGTCGGCGATAAAACTGATCGACCAGTGTTGACCTGCTTTTTGGCTGCAAATTTGTGGAGGTACTCATCACTGAATAAGCAGATCGACTGCCTACAGACAGATCTGTCACATTAAAACTCTTCTGTCAACATTCACATGACGTGTGGGCAATGTCATGCTGTGGCTGGTAGAAGGCTCAGTATCAATCAATCTATCAGCTTCCTCTTGTTCTAAATACTCTAACCAAGCATCGATATCAATGACCTCTATAAAACCATAAGACTTCCTGCTAATTAAATCTAAGATGCTTACCATGGTTGAAAGTGAATGCGGTCTTTTCTAATCCAGAAATCAACTGAGAAGGGAGGTTAACTCGGATGGGCTGAGAGCGGATGATGTTCGGCCTACGAGCACGAGAAGCTCGACGATGCTGAGACTGAACTTGAGATCATTGTGGGCAAGAGCTTGAAGGGGATGGCTGCTCAAGAGGATACATGTTGGACACTGGGTTCGTTCTTGCTCTTTTGATGACAAGGTGGGATGATACTTGCCTTGTCGGACTAGCTCAAGAACTTACAGATTGAAGTTGGAGAGAGATGAGAAGACGAGGGAACCGAAGGCAGCCCTGGCTCATATTGCTAACAGATCTTAATCGACATTTATGATGTTTATATCCATTGTATTCATTTCTTCCTCTTATTCTTTTGCTTCCTCTGCATCGTGTTGCTTGCTTGCTTCGGCCTAATAAACTAGTAGCATCTTCAAAATGGAATAGAGTATTGCAAGACGTGACACGTGAACCCGCTCTAGGGCCCCATACCACGTCGACTTGATGTGCGACTCCACCTTTCGAACCTAGAGGTAGTGTTTAATCAAGCATTGCAAATGGAAGGAGAATGAGATGATGGTGGATTGGAAGTAAAGGAAGGCCGACACATCAAATCCAAATTTACAGCCCTCCCCACCGATTTCCAGATAGAACCATTAGTAGTTCCAAAAATTTATCAACTCCTTCCACCAGACCATTCGAACTCGACTCAAAGGTCTCAGAACTGTAAGGGAGATATCGGAGAGGGTGTAGACACTTATGACAAATGTGAGAGCGCTGCGAAGTGCGAGATAACAAATAAGTGTGTGTTGCATTTAGTATGTAAGGGAACTACATTACCTGCGAAGTGCGAGATAACAAATAAGTGTGAGTCTCGCACTTGCAGGTGAAAGGCTTTTATAGCTAAGATCCCTGTGGCAAAAGAGAAGTTGCCACAGTTCCAGAACACGCTCGACGAAAGTGGAAACGCGCAAGTGCGCAAGTGGCGAAAGGAGGAGGCGTACGATTTTGTCAAACTCCCCCTCGCATCCTACTTTCCACTCATTCCAATTTCCTTCATAGCTCCATCTATCTTTAATCTTGAAACTCCCTTTGTAAGCATATCAGCAGGTAAGTCCTTTGTGTCCATGTAGCGTAGTTGAATTCTGTTGCTGATAACGCATTCGCGGGTGTAATGGTAGGGGATATCGATGTGTTTCGTTCGTTGACGGAAGATGGGGTTATTGGCAAGTTGGTGGGATCCAAGGTTGTCGCCAAAGATGGTAATTGGAGCGTTGATAGGGAATCCTAGGTCATCAAGGAGGGTGCGGAGCCACGAAGCTTCTCGAGCTGCAAATGAAAGGGCGACGTACTCGGCTTCTGTGCTCGAAAGGGTAACTATTGACTGTTTCTTGCTTCTCCATACGACGGCGCCGCCTGCGTTCGTGAAGAGCGTCCCGGAAATCGATTTTCGATCGTGGCTGGCGGCGAAGTCTGAGTCGGAGTACCCAGTAAGTTCATTTCCTTCGCTGTGGTAGGTGATTTTAAAGTCTGTTGTGCCGCGTAGGTAACGGAAGATCCTCTTGATGGCTTTCCAATGCTGAGGTGAGGGGTTGTCCGAGAATTGGGCGACTTGGCTGACGGCGAATGCAAGGTCCGGTCGTGTCGCTATCATGAGATAGAGGAGGGAGCCGACTGCTTCCCTGTACCGACCGTTCCAGGATTTTGGTATGTGTGTTCCTTCGTTTCCGCCTTCCCCTTCATTCGTGGCTGGTTCTAACTTCCCTCCAAGCTCGAATGGCGTTGCGGCGGCGTTGCAGTTTTTCATTTCGAACTTCTCCAGCAGGCGCTCTGTGTAAGCTTGTTGATCGATGGAGATTCCGTCGTTAGACTGTGTGATGCGAATGCCTAAGAACTGGTGAGCTCTTCCTTCGTCCTTGAGTTTGTAGTGTTTCTGAAGTGCTTCCTTCACAGCTGCTGCTTCCTCATCATCCTCAGCCATGATAAGGATGTCGTCGACATATAGTCCTACGAGTGCGTACTTTCCTGTTTTCCCATCTCGTCTCGTGTAGACTGTGGCTTCTGACATGCTTTGTGTGAATCCTAGACTTCTCAATTTTTCATCGGCGTCCCCGTTCCAGACTCGTCCGCTCTGGTGGAGGCCGTAGACGCCTTTCGTCGCTCTTATCACCCAATCAGGATGTTCTGGGTCTTCCCAACCAGGAGGAGGTCGAAGATAGATGGGTTTATCGAGTTTGCCATAAAGGTATGCCGTTGATACATCTACCATGTGTACTGGCCACTTATTCTTCGCTGCAATGGATAGGATAAGGCGAAACGAGGGCATGGAGAGGACTGGCGAGAATGTCTCGTCGTAATCAACACCTTCGCGCTGTGTATACCCTTGTGCAACTACCCTTGCACGATATCTGACAGTTTCTCCCCCTGGACCTAGCTTTTCCCTCAGCACCCATCGTGACCCAATCACATTTTCCCCCTTTGGCAACGGTACCATCTCTCCAACGTCCCTTTCCCTCCACGACTCCCTTTCCTCGTCAAACGCGGCTTGCCATTCGACGGCATTCGGACCAGCAACGGCCTCTTCGTATGTCGGAGTGAGGTTGCGAGAGGAGGAGGCGACTGTGATGCGGGCTACTGCGTCAGATAAGGGTGAGTTGCCGAAATACTTTGCTCTATTGTCTTTCTGAGCTTCTGCAGGTGTGCGCCGTGTGCGTTGTGGGCGTTCTGGAGGCGGCGGCGGTTGTGTTTCTTGCTTTCGACGGCCCTTCGGTGAGTTTCTCCCCCTCATTCGGTTGTTCTCTTGTTACGACTGGAATTGACGTTGTTTCGGGAACAGGAGGGTCCGCTGGTTCGCTCGTTTGGACTTCAATTGGCTGTAGGAGTGTTGCGGGGTACGTTTCGTCGAATTGAACGTGTAGGTGCTTCGTTACTGATCCGTTCTTGGGACTATAGATCCTATACGTTTTGCTCTCCCAATCGTAGCCGACCAACCTGCCCTCCGTCGATCGCGCGTCGAGTTTCTGTCGGTTTGGCTCAGGAGGGATCAGACTGTGAGTCCTGCATCCCAATACTCGCAAGTGGTCCACTGACGGTTTCTTACCGGTCCAGGCCTCGTACGGCGTCTTTTCCTTCAAGGGCAGAGGTTGGGCGCCGGTTGATGATGTGGAATGGCGGCCATGGCGAGCTCCCCCCACAACTTCTTGGGGAGGTCGGACGTGTGTAACGTGGAGCGGATGAGGGCGGCGATTGTGAGATTGAGGCGTTCGGCAACGCCGTTCTGCTGGGGTGTGTAAGCAGCTGTGTGCTCGTGTTTGATGCCGTGCGACTTGAGGTATGTCTTGAACTCATTGCTTGTATATTCGCCGCCGTTGTCTGATCTTATCGTTTTGATCTTCAGGCCAGTTTCGAGTTCGACTTTCGCTTTGAATTCCTTGAACGCGGAGAATACATCAGATTTGTACTTCAGTAAGTAAATCCACTTTCTTCTTGTTGCGTCGTCCGTAAAGCTGAGCCAGTATTCAGCTCCTCCGAACGATTTGACGGGCGCAGGACCCCATACGTCGGTGTGAATCAGTTCGAGCTTCTCCTTTGCGCGTTCGGTAGGGCCGGAGGGGAATGGGAGCTTTCGTTGCTGGCCAAGGAGGCATCCAGCGCACGGTGAGTGGTGATCCTCCTCTCCTATCTCTAGCCCTCTAACCATTTCCTTTCTTGTAGAAGCTTGAGGCTCCCGCTTCCGATGTGACCTAAACGGCAGTGCCAGACGTGCGAGGAGGCAGGCTTTGTGGCAGCGGTAAGGTTTGTGCTTGCACCGTTGTTTGTAGTGATTATTGATGCATCTAGCCTTCGCAGTCCACCCTCTGCCACAATCTCAGCCACCACCGTACCATCTCCCTTCGCCACCTTTCCTCGCCTGTTTGCTGAGAACACGACGTCGAAGCCTCGAGCATTCAACTTGTCGGTGGAGAGGAGAGCACAATCAATTTCGGGGTCATAGAGAGTGTCAGTAATTTCAATTTCTCTTTCTATTCCTTTGATCTTCGTTAATGCTTTGACAGTGCCGATGCCAATTGCTTGCGTGACGACGCCGTGGGAGGAGCGGATGCGACGTGTGTGGGGCTTGAGTGAGGAGAACCAATTTGCGAAGGGCACGATGTGGTCCGTGGCAGCGGAATCGACGTAGATCCCATCACGGTGTGTCCCTTCCCCTGTAACCGTGTGGAAAGCCTCTGAGATCTTGGCTTCTCCAGGCTTCTCTCCTCCTTCTCTCTTCTTCTTGTGGCAATCCCGCTCCCAATGTCCCTCGATGCCACAGTAGTGGCACTTTCCCCGCTTCTTCTCGCTCTTTGAATTCACTCCGCCACTCCCACTGTTCGGTTTGGTGAAGTGCTTCCCTCCTTGCCATGTTTTCGTTACTAACGCTTCTGAGGTAGTCTTTGACTCAGGATTCCTACGGTCCGCTTCGAGCAGGAGACGGGAGGCGACGTATGAGGACGTGAAGTCGTAGGTGGCAACGGTGTTAAAGGAGGAGACGACCTCAATCCAGGACTGTGGGAGTGAGATAAGTAGGAGCATGGCGATATCATCATCGTCAGTCTTGTCTCCCATCGCCTTTAACTCCTGTCCCATGGTTCTGATTCGGTTTATGTGCTCCCGCATAGATTCTCCTTCGACATAACGCGACGTGTAAAGCTTCTGGCGGAGCAGTACACGCGCTTGTCGGTCCTGGGTCTGGTAGAGCTCCTTGAGCTTGTCCCAGACCTCTTTCGGTTTCGAAACTTCGATATCCCGGATGTCAGTAAGTATGTGGTCTTTGCAGGCTTCGATGATGATCGAGTAGGCTAGGTATGCTCGCTTTGTCCAATCCCTCTGTGATGCTTCGATTATGTCGACTCTTGCGACGTTCTCCGGTTTCGCAGCCTCCGCTCCCTCGAGACTCGCCGGCTTGGGATCCGTTCCTACAACGATCCCCCAGCAGTTCCTTCCGAGGAGCTTAGCCTGGACTCGAAAGTACCAGGTATGGTAATTCTCCCGTCCTTCGAGTTTCGCGATAGTCGATGCAGCAATGAACGATGTGTCATTACCTTCAGACATCCTGGGCTCGTGAAGCGACGGAGAACTTGGCTAGATATGAACGTAGCTCTCGCTACCAATTGACAAATGTGAGAGCGCTGTGAAGTGTGAGATAACAAATAAGTGTGTGTTGCATTTAGTATGTAAGGGAACTACATTACCTGCGAAGTGCGAGATAACAAATAAGTGTGAGTCTCGCACTTGCAGGTGAAAGGCTTTTATAGCTAAGATCCCTGTGGCAAAAGAGAAGTTGCCACAGTTCCAGAACACGCTCGACGAAAGTGGAAACGCGCAAGTGCGCAAGTGGCGAAAGGAGGAGGCGTACGATTTTGTCAACTTATAGAGGTAATGTTGGCGCTGGATTTAAGGGATACAAGGAGGAAGAAGGAAGAGAAGATGAAAGAGAAGGATGAGAGAGAGGGGAGTTCTTCATGTCATTAAAAGGGAACAGACCACTGTTTAAACAACCAATCCCACAACAGAACTCACCTTTGCCCAACCACAAGCCAACCCCTCTTTTTAACAACGCCCATTCACAAATCCCCAGATAGTCAGCAAACCTTGATTGTTATTACCCCTCATCCCACCTAAAATCGAACATGGAGCATGGAAGACATTCCTCATGAGTGAACAGCAGGCTTACAACATAGTGTTCAACCAGTTTGTCAGCAAAAGGATTGCTGCTTCCCCACTAAACCCATTTCCCCTTCACCCGGAACCCTCCCTGCCAATTCCAATGATTGCAACATCTGTGGAATGGAATGGGGAGGTAGAAGTCATCAGTGTGCAGCACCACCAGCCCCACGACTCGAAAAGCAATTCAGGTGGAGTTGTAGGAACCGGAAGGTTTTCCTCATACAGGATGCCGACCAAATATCAGGGGAGTGGGAACGGGATAAGGAAGCAGAAAGTGATGTGGAATGCACATTCCTAGTAAGAGAACTGGAGAAGGGATTAGGAGTCAAGAACGACGAAGAAAGGAGAGTTCCCAACTCCTGCATTAACAAGGAGCCCCCTCATCACATCCCACACCCAGAACTTTTGGGAGGGGTGATGAGTCTGTGGAACATCCTTATGTTTCAGAGAAAAAGGGAAAGCCTGTTGCTACTATGAAGAATGAAATTGCCAATGTCAACACAATCCAAGTACTTTATGAGAACAAACACACCCTGACGTCGTCCTCATTGACTCCATCCGAAATATTGGCGATTCTGAGCACCAAGGAACTTCAACACCCTTGGTGGAGTCAGAGCTGGAGCAGGTCCAGCATGCATATGAAGACACGAGAATCGGTTAGGGTTGATGAGGATGCCAGCAGTATCTGAGTCAGGATCTGTTGATCGCTTGAAACTCCTGTACGCATTTCGAGGTTCACGAGGCTGGGAGGAGATTGTAACATTGTACCGCATATCACCTAGTTGATCGTTGATGGTGGATTGGGAAACAGAATCAGCCTCATCCTCGATTGGGACATTGTGAGTGTTTTCTGGCGAGGAGACAATCTACGGTCAAAGTGAGCTGCAAAATAGTGAGATGAGAAGGGATACAGACAAATTTTGCTCTCAGTCCGGCAATGGTGTCAATAGCTTTCGCTCTTTTCATTTTCCGTAAAGCAGCCTCGTCCTGCTTCTCATTTTCTCTATCAGCTTGTCAGAAGGGATAAGACGGGGGTTACCTTCTTCTCTTTAGCAGCATCAATAGTTTTAGCACTAGTGCCAGTCTTTCGGTATTTCTTCTGTTCGGCATTCATCAACGAAGCTAACTGATGAAGAAAGAATTACATTGCTCTGCTTTGGCTGAGCAGTCCGTCCTTTTGGCTTAGGGCCTTTGCTGTCAGAAAGCTGAAATTATTGTAAGCCAGAAATAACTGAGGATGAAAGAATGCGCACAAAGGCAGGACCTTCACTGTCACTTCTATGACCATGCATGGTCTCAACGCCAGGGTTATCAGCTTCATCGCAACTGTCAATGCTCTGTTCTGTATCTTCTTGATCCATGAAATCTGCGCCTCATTCAATCACAATGCGCAGCTGATTGACAAATGCAACTTACTAAGAACCTTCCCTCTCGTTTCGTAACGCTTAGCGACCGACCCACATTCTGCAGCATTCTTTAACCGCTCCTCTGCCACTTGATCTCCTTCGGGAGCCCTTTCCTACCCCTCTTGCTAACTGAGGCCGAAAAGTGTTCCAAGTGGAGCGAAAGGGGCGACATGAGAGGCTGGATAGTAGGTAGGGATGAGGAAGAATCGTGCAGACCACTTAGCAAGGGATTGACTGAGGTTGTATTCTTCCCTTCGCCCTGAGTGTTGCTGTATGTGGTTGTATTCGATGAATTGTCTCCATTGTCCGCATCGAGCTCAATCACTCCACCAATCTCCCAGTCCGGCACACTCCTCCCTCTGCCCCTCTTTCTACTTAGTCCTCTCCCCTTTGCTCTTCCCCTCCCACGTCCACGACTTACTGGCTCACTGTATGGCCCGACCTGCTTCTCTACCACCACTCCATCAGATCCAACTGTATTCTGTCCATGGATGTCCCTTGACTGATCCGCTGGATTTAGCGGTCTTGCCGTGAGTACTGAGGCTCGTGCAGTAGCAAGAGGGTCCTGTTCTAGTTCGACAGGCTCTTCAATCGGCCGTAAGTTACGCCGAGAACCAATCTCCCTTGCCTCGAGATCACGGATTGACTTCGTTTTCGTCTTTCGGTCAATTGTCTTGCGAGGTGGCAGGATGAGCTTGACTTTGCATGGCCTGCATCGAGAGGCAGCGGGGTCAACTGCCGGAAGAATCGTGTCACCAGGTTCTCCTGGAGGGAGCAGGAGGACAGGGTCATTGCCCCCTTTGCTCATCTGTCAAGAGGGTGACAAGGCGATTGCAGAAGTCGTCTGTGCCAGTACCTTCAGCAAAGGAGCTATTTTGACAAAGAGTATCAGGAGGAGGGAAGCGAGTCTGGGGATCTTCCCGCCCTGTTAGCGAGATTCCTTGGAGACGACAGAGGTGGTGGAGACCGTTGTTTTGTAGACCGTTTTGGAGGCATTATATCTCGAAAGTGAGGCTTGAAAAGTTTTAAGATACTGAACTTGGTCGTAAAAATTTAGAAGCTTCTCAAGAAAAGAGGGGCACAAACCTGAGCAAACTGGAAAACAAGCGACTTCCTCCCTCTCTTGCAAGTTTGTCCTCAATCTCCACTGACATCAGCTTCACCTTCAATATACATGGCACAACCATGAATCCTTCGTTGCTGGGTGCCCGGCTGTCTTCATGATTACTTTGGGAGACGCGACCAAGATGTGAGGCGGCACATCACACTCCCACATCCCAATTATCGTCCTGAGGATGCTCAAGTACCGGGCCAATTTGCTGTGGGTGAAGCGGGAGACCACGCTGAAGTTGCGGTGGTACAACAAGCTGGCATGGTAGACGTGGAAGGTGACATCGTGATGAGAAATGTGATGGGGTGACCGGAACACTTACGCCTCCTACTTTCTGGGAGCATTCACTTCTCTTACTGGGTGTGTGTTCAATTTTTCTGTTCACTTCCAATTACGCCTTCTCATTATTCAGCATTTTTCTCTGATAAAAGCGAGTTGCCCTGCGAGTGCGAGACCACATCATTATTGGTTGGTCTCGTACCTCGCAGGTAATGTATTTCATCTTTACATAGCTAGAATCACATCCTTATTGGTTGGTCTCGCACCTCGCAGCTTCGCACCCTGTCGCCCTCGTAAACTCATCAAAATGGTGGTGCCGGGCAAGATTCGGGATGGAATGAGGACGAGCGGAGATTCGAAACATTGCCTGATATTGACCAGGAGGAGGATGGATGGCATGCACGAGCTGTTTGATGTTTATGAAGACGCGTTCAGCTGCATGATTAGGGCTTTGCACCGTCACCGTCAAGGTGGGTGACGGGTCCGGGACGGACGGCATTTTTGGCCACCCGTCCCGTCACCGTCACAACTTTGATTTTTTGACGACGGACGGTATAAACGGACGGGTGCTACCCGTCCGTCAGCCTAGATGACCTACATGATTTATCCCCAGTGTTTCTCCTTGAGTGTCAGAGTGTTGGTTCTTTCCATGTAGGGATTAGGCTTCATTATTTTACAAGAGCCCGAGTTATCCGATCCACTCCTAACGTCCCCCGATCGTATTTGTCATTGATACAATACTGGGATCGATGGTGCTCCTCTAACCACCCTTATGGGCTAAGCGCAGATATTGAGTCCAAATACATGGATTACAAGAGATTTGTTTTTGTTCTCCAGTGTCGGCTTGCTGAGGTGTCGAGGAGAAGGAGAGATGCTTCGAAGCGCCGTCCCGCGAACAATCCACCCATAACAATTCCTTCTTTTGCACCGTACAGATAGCTCTAAACATCGAAATTTGATGTCTGTTTGCGTTCAGACTGTCAGCAGAACTTTACCCCCAACTGCGAGGATGGGTTCTACAATGAGCAAAGCCACGTCAACATCATCACAGTGGAGGTTAGCTCCATTTGTGGACGAATGAGGAGACTTTTCTCTTCCACCAACGACTTGCAGAGATCCTCAAACTACAGTTGCACGTCAGAAACTTAGAAAAAGAATACGTGTCCAGAAGATGCTGATGAAGTTTAGCACTGCGCGGTCATTCAGCGATTTTGGCATCTCCTTTGTCGGCCGCCTATTTCACCAACTTTTGATTCGCAATAGAAGACGTACCTTGCAGTGCCTCAATCGATTGCCATCAAGTGGCAACGCTCCAAAGAACATTCATGTTTCGGTGATAAAGTGAATGTCAAACACTGAACGCACAAATATTTGGTCTCCTTTTCGGCCTGGCAGGCGGCCACCAATTTGCCAGAGCGACCCGGTTTAACCTCCTTTTTTCAACTCGAACCAGGCCACAGTCGTTCCTCCCTCGTTCAAGGGGTTGATTGGGAGAGCTGAACAAAATAGTGGCGTGATAGCGTGGCTACGTTGAAAATGAGGGTAAATCAGGTAAAAGCATCTAGTCACCCCCAAACACTCTGCAAGACCTGTCGGATCCAGCAAGGTGAAGAAACAAAAACATCCATCCCAAATAGCCTTGAAGGATCCAACTCTGCGGATGGGGCAAAGCGCGGAGAAGAAAATCCCATGGAAGCCAGATATGGCCCTCACGGGTTAGGTGAAAGCGGCCGCAGCCCAAATAACGAACAGGCCCTTCGCTCGAAAGCGCCTCAGTTTGGCGAAGATTTGCGCAACAAAACTGGTCTACCAGTTGGAGCAGTTTAACCCCGACATCGCCGACCCCTGGGGCGACAGGTCTGCTAAATGTGTAAGATGCTGGCCTTGTTGGTGGCCTTGATTCTTCTTCTTTCTGGAATTATCGTTTGAATATGGATGCATCGGGATGAAATGGGGAGCTTGATATTAGATTGGAGATGTGTCCCGTCAACATCCCCTCATCCGTTGACTCTTCTCGCCTTCCCCTCTACGGCGCCATCTTGATTCCTTCCAAAAACCAAATGGGACCTCACTTTTAGATCACTCTGGATATCTCACAAGCTCTTGGAATCAGAACATAAAGCCACGCTGAAGCGGAAACCAAGGTGTCTCGTGGTTTTAGAGAGCGTCATTGATTTGAGTGAGCAGATCTGCTTTTGCTCTTTCAATGGTTTAGAGGCAGTTTGAATCATGCTGGAGTAGAGTTCAATCACGGCGAGATTAAAGCTCGGTCGCGTTCACAATCTTAGTGTGGTGGCTGTTTCTCACGCCATTTCAAGTTAGGCAGGATTCTACCTCGAATGTCGAATGAACTGATGTATTTCACTGTATCCGGGATGTCAGTTCGATACCTCAAAATCGTCGAGAAGAGCGGTATCAAGCGCTGTCATGGGTGGTTAGATACATCACCCAGGTCCATGTTTTCCTTCACCATCCTCTCTCCATTGCCTTACAAATCTGATGGGTTTGGCGCAAATAAACAGCACGGCGATGATTATTCGCTTAGGACGAACCAGAGTTGAGAGCAGGCGGCAGTCGTGGAACCATTTTGAGCCATTGGTTTGGGATTCTTGTGCAATGTGCGTCGATTGCATGTTTTGTTCTTCTGCAAATAGCATGAGGCAACAACATGATACTCCATATTTCCTGACTGGTGCTCTTGCCTGCGAAAACGACCTGAAGCCTATGATGTTATTATTTATTTATAAGGCTCTCGGAATCTCCAATCACACAAACATGTGATGGCAAGATTACTTGTCGGTGCCGGTTATAACCCAAGACCTGAACACCTTGTGCCAAGTTGGGCTTGACAAGCTGAAGCTCAATCCTTCCTTGGCCGCAAGGCGAGTAGATCTGGATCTGATGGAAGGGTCGAAAGCATTCTGTTGGAAATCGACGGGCTGAGGAGCGGAGCTAAGTACGACTTGGTTATGTTTGGCTGAGCTCTTGCAATGCATGAGCACCAGGATATGGAATTCTATGTGTTTATATAGCTTACATTAGTGGCAACTAGAAAGTAGTAGAACATTCCAGAAAACTAAAGAACTTTGCCACCGAGTGGCACGAAACTAGACTGCAAAATCCAACACTTCCGCCCAGTCTTGTGGAGTGCCACAAGGTAATCAATAGAAAGTAAAGTTCATTGACAAGGTCATTAAAAGGTAAACAAGGGTCAATTTAATTCTCAACAAGGGGATCTCAAACTTTAATACTCATCAAAACTTCCGCCGATTTCTTGCTTCTGCCGCTTCAAGGCACGTCAATACGAGATAATAGCTGTCCCATGATGCTTCATCAACGATGAAAGATCTTCTTCCTACGCCTGAAGATGATACACGGCTGCCATTCGCCAAATTTCACCAGATCTTGAGACCATTCAACTATTACTCCCTTCAGTCTTCTTTTCTTCTTTTAAAAAGCTGCATCTATCAAGGCTTCATTGATAGCTAGGTGTGTACTCTCCTGTGGCTTCGCTTTTCTGTCGCAATCTCGAGCAATGTGAGTGGGATTACCACATCCAACAGGCTCGTGAGGTACCGTTATTCTGGGATTCTGAATATCGTTCAAATCTTCGACTATTCTCCCTCTGTTGTTCCTTCCTTCCCCATTTAGGCACTGCTGTAGCCATTGCAGCTATCTCTATCTCTCCCGGTATTCCACCTCTTCTCCTCTCTTCATCTCTGAGTGCTGAAACGACTTCATCAATTGTCTGCTCCTCTTTTGTGGCCATGAGTGTGCTGGCAAGGCTTCCCCATGTTTCTGCAAGGTTGAATGTCAGGACATCCGTAATATCTTGGTCTGACAGGGTTAGGCCGATTGATTTCATTTTTGATGCTGATTCAAGGACGTGGGAGATGAACTGTTCAATGGAGGCGGTGAAATCGTGCTTTGTTGTGTAAAATGCGCATTTCAAGGTGATTCTGTTCGCTTTTGAGGATTTCTCATACTTCTCCTTGACGGCTTTCCATGCTTCTGGACCTGTAGTGCTGCTTCGAACATACATGAACTGCGACAGATCAAGGCTGAGTCCAATTATTGTAAGTGCGTCTTCAAGCTGTCTCTTCATTTCATCTGATGTAGTCCTTGTTTGGACACCATCTGTCGTGCTCGTAAGGATATCCCAGCAATTGCATTTCTTCAGGACAAGGGTAACAGCGAATTTCCAGTCCGCATAATTTGTTCCATCGTGCTTTGGAATTTCACGAATGAGTGAATGAATTCCAACAGTGTGGGTCGACATGGCTGGCACGTGGGTCGTCTAGATCCGCTCTTCTGGACTGTCCAAGCACGCTGATCCAGTTCTGGTATCGCTCTGACTGGACGTGCGTTCGAAGGTCTGAGTCGGGGTCTATATGAAATTCGAACGCATTTTGTCTTTTATGCCAACACTTCGGGCACTCAGGTGCTCAAACTGCTCCGTGGTTGTGTTTGGTTTCTAGGCTCACGCGTTGAGGTTTGGCTTGCGAGGGTTCTGCGAGCCAACGAGAGCTTGTGAGCTTTGAAAGGACCCCAAATGAGGTGGTAAGCAAGACGAAAGGTTCACCCCAAAAGCAGTTCCGAAGTCCGAACAGGAGGAGAAACTAGCCGTTTCGTCCTGATGCTGTACCGACCACCACACCGCGACGAGGAGCGGCTTTGGCAACTGGTTTGCCTCGTTTTGGTTCATTGAATTCGTGTTCATGGATGTCTGAGTGTTGGCGGTTATTTGTGGCCTCAAAGCTGCGGTGGGTTATCTCGTTTACCACGACTTGTGCCTTCATTCTGATGTAGAGTTCCCAGGAGATCGATTTCCATCTGCCCGCCATCATTATGAATTCTATACCTACCTTAAGGGCCCATAGTCTGCTTGCGCCGCCAATTCTGAAGCTATGGCCCGACACGTTGTCAATACCTCCTGATACTTCCGCGTCCTGAGACCATACGTTCTTGCATCTGTCCAGGAAGGCTCTTTTCGTGAGCGGGAGAATGGTGTGTTCCTTTTGGGACCAGTAGGCGAACAATGGGTCTGAGTCGCTAAGTGCGCAGTTGATGCGGAGGTGGTTGAGAATGGCTTCGAGCGAGAGTGTGTTCCCTATTCTCGCTCGCGGGACGCTGATGTCGACTGGTGTTCCTTTGGACACTTTGTCTTTTGGCAGGCGGAGGCGGATGTAGGGGAGTCCTTCTAAGTCGAATTCTGGGAAAATCTTGTCCCGCGTCATGTGCGTTTTGGGTGAGAACGAAGGTTTCGATTTCGGTAAGAGTTCGCCGAGTCTGCAGAGCCCGTACAGCCCTGTGACGGCAGCAGCCCAGACGCAAGCGTCAAAAGGGTTTGAGAGGTCCAGATTCCGTTCTAGGGACGCCATCATCTCTTGGGAGACGGGTGCTCGTGGTCTGCCCGGAGCGTGAGTCTTTGACTTTGGGTGGGAGTTACTCACTCTTTTTTGTGGGATTGTCCCATTATATTGCTTATTCCTCGTAGCCATTTCGTTAAGACTACGGGCTTATCCTTCTCCCAGGGCCATGGAGCAGCGTGCAGATCATGCCATGATCTGAGCGAGCTGATGTAGTTCTCGAGGGTTTGGTTCCCGATGGTTGAGAGGGGACGGAACGTTTGGGGGTAGAGATCCGGAGGGCCTGTTGCCCAGAGGCAGAAGGATACGAGGTGTTGCTGGGATTTAATGGGAAATCTGTCCTCGAAGGGTATACAAAACTTGTTGCAAAAATCGTTCCATTTGGCCAGTGCCGAGCCGTAAGAATTCCAGGTGGATTCGGCTAGGGAGGCCTCGTTTGCGGCGTACGCTATGGCCCTGAACACCGGCATGTCGAGTAAGAGATGGGAGAAATTGTCGACGCCACGCCATAAGCGTAGTCGGTCTCCTGCTCAGCAAGGGATGAACCTATCCTCCAAGTCTTGGTTGAACGAAGCGTTCTGTCTAGCGAAGGTCTCGTAGGCTATGAGATCTCTGTCCAGTTCTTCTCGCGTTCGCCATGGTGGAGGGTTAGGCTTTTTCGCTCTCCTGGGGCCACGTTCCTTGGGTTTGCGTTTGGAGTTGCTTGCCTTTCGTTTATTGCTCATGGTGGTTTCGAAGATAGGCTTTCTTGCACGTGCCTATTCGCGTTCTTTTCTCCTCGTTCTTGGAGGTTTCGTTCTACACTCATGAATTGGATGATTAACCATTGATGCTATGTCAGATAGATACATGAAATGTGATTGCTATGCTAAACTATTGGGTACTGGGAGAGAAGAAGGGTTAGAGTGGCTTGTAACGAACTGGGATACTGGTTGTGGAACCGGTATAGAGACGAAAAGTTGGTATTTGAGATGTGAAAAGGAGCCTCTTGAGGGTCGGTCTGCTGGGTTCTCTTCGGAAGGTATCCATGTGGGTATTAGGGTGACGGCGAGTCGTTGTGTAACTT